>JAJGOT010000047.1:600000-840000 GCA_022457155.1 Cladopsammia gracilis | reverse complement strand
AGTCAGGTTTTGATTGTAGTAACGAAATAACTTTACAAAGAGATTTAAGGGTACGGAATAAGCGAAGCAAATTCTCATGATTCACTACGCAATGTCATGTGTTTTTCTGTTTTATTTTGAAAACAAATTAAAGTGTTTTTACTGGCTCCTTTTCGCTTATAATTTATCGCTCAAACATACAATATTTCGTGTTTGACTTGAGCTTAAGGCTTTTCTTCCCAAATCGGTTGGAATAAAACTTGTTGTAAGCTTATATAAGCTTAGGCCCCGTCCACACTAATCCGTTTTCAAACGAAAACGGAGCTGTTTTGCTCCGTTTTCAAAAAGATTTGGGTCCACACTTATCGTTTTCGTATCGTTTTCGCCCGTCCACATTTCAACGCCGTATTGTTTTGAAAACGCTTTGATACCCTAAGTGCGCATGCTCAAATGAACTCTACGCATGCGCATTTCAATATATCGGCCCGCGAAATTGGCGCCATTACATACATACATACATACATACATACATACATACATACATACATACATACATACTTTATTGACTTTCCCAAGGGGCTTTTCAAAGACAATACATGATCCTATTTACAATTAAAAATGTTTTAAAATCTAATATATACAAATATATTTGTATTTTGCTCTGCATATCTATGCATAGAGCACTCATAGAACAAGTAAAACAGTCTATATATTGTTTATTCATTTATATATTATATAGACGGTTTTGAAGGTGCTGCCTGAGCCAACGAAAGATGTCATACCAAAAGGATCACAATAATGGATTCACAGTCCGGATTCGGTGGATATAATAAAAAAAAAACTAGTTAAAAAGACCGAAAATGGACAACTTTTGGTATAAAAAATAAAAATTTAGTTTCAAAACGTTTCGGTCTCTCGACCTCGGTCTCTTGACCCGGTCTCTCGACCTTCATCAGTTATATAACTGATGAAGGTCGAGAGACCGAAACGTTTTTATCTCCTGTAAGTTAATGTTTAACTTACAGGAGTTTATGTGGGCTAACATGCATTCTTTATGCATTTTTGTTAGCAAAAAATGCGTTAGATACTATTAATAGACTTTTTAGTGAATTTGTGGGGACATTCCTGTTGCATTTTTGTTAGCACATTACTGTTCTATCTGTCATCAGTCCTACGTCACTACGGAGTTAGATAGATTTGTGTTAGATATTATCAATAAGAAAACAAGAGTCGAGTTGCATATTTTTTTAATACAGTGGTTTATTGACTTGACCTTCACAGTGAAGAAATATGCGTGTTAAAATTTCATATAAAATCTGCCACGCTGTTTGCCTATTTCGAAAAATGTCTCGGAATATATTTTTTCAGTTAGGTAACATTCCTACTGTTTGTTATCTCTTTTTCGTAGCGATGATTTTTAAGGTGTACGATTATGAATTCTATGTTTTTTTGGGAACATGTTGCAGAATACTTTCATTGTATCGAGCGTCAAAAAGTGTAACGTAATGTAATCTTATCTCACCTAGTGTAGACTGTACTCAGATATTTGGCACGCTAGAAGCGCGCTTGGCTAATATCCTTTACGATGTCCAGTCTGGTTTGTCAAACTGGTTGCTTCAAGACATTTCAGTGGTATTATCATATTATAGCACTGCGTTTTAAGAAAGGGAAAACCGGAGAGTTTGAGGTAAGCTGACATTGCTGATTGAGAATGGTTGTATGCTGTACGTTTACAATGAAGTTTTGTTGAAATAATGTGTTTGTTAATTTCCATGTTATATCGCCAAATGTCACCAAATATACAACTAAATTGGATTAAAAGATTCTCAAAGAGAAAAACAGAAGCAGTAGTTTGGAGAAAAAGTGCGGAATTAGAAGAATGGATCAAGTTGATTACGGTTAAGCAATTTTGATTACATGACATGCGGTCAAGAAATATTCAAAGTTTCGATTCTGGTGGAATTTTGTCGTTATTTTGTCTTTTTAATTCATATTTTTCTGCGTTCATCACTTTTGGCTATTTTTTTCTTCCTATTTTCGGATGATAAAGCAAGCTAAAGCAAGCTCCTGGCCATAATCATGAAAACACGATATTTCTGTCGGGACAGTGTCCCTTTAGTTAAAAATGTCCTCGGTTAATTTACCTCATTTGCAAGTTATAGAAGCTGACTAAATTAAACAACAATAGGTTTTAACGAACCAGTGCTTTCAATTTCCTTGTAGGTTGAAAAACAAATATAGAACTTTTTCTATAAGTGTGCTTGTAAAAGCGATCAGAAACAATTTCACGAACGCTTTTGTAAGATGTGAATAAAAGAATTTTATTTTATCAAGGGGACTGTTTTAAGCGACATTATTTTATTTTTAGTGAGTCATCGTACAGTGTACTAAACAAACCTGGGTTTTTTTTAGCCATATCATTAGAAATGATTAAGCAGAGTTTTGCAATACTGTCATCAGATTGATTTTCCAGGTCAAACAAACCAATGTCAAACAGTTAGGTTTCAGTGAGGTTCGGGGTTTTAGTTCATTTTTGTTTTTACTTTATTAGGCCTCATTTTGGTTCAATTCGTGCCCAATTTAGTCTCTGCTTAAAGAGATAATTGTGGTACGGATAGTCCTTAGATTTTTCCTATCGATGGTTTTAATATATCTGGTATTCGAATCTATAGCTGTGAAATGGCTTATTTACGCGTCATAAGCTCTTAAAAAGAGGCAGGCCAAACACGATTCCCACTAGTCGCAAGAAGTATTTAAAAGCCTTTAAAATAGCTTTCCCAAGTAGGTTTACGAGGTATTTGTCCCTTGCTATAGATCACTGTTAGGATGTTACAAGTCGCAATTATCCGCTTTGCTCTATAATATTGGCCCATTGATCTTTGGATAATTCCTCTAATGACAGGATCAATCCCGGAGGATTTCATGCCATAGCCATGACTATAATTATTTTATTTCTTTATGTATTCTCTACACTGTCCTGACATATATTAGGGCTTCTTTGGCTCAGACTCGTGTTGCAAAATAAATGGCAATCGGCTAAAGATTATGTTACCGCTGTGGAAATATTAGGATCAGTAAAGAGGCTGTGATAAGTGTCCACAGCCTGCGGCATGCAAGACTTGTGAGAAAGTGTTTCTTGATCACGGATAAGTGTCTATTAAAGATCCAAGAATGAAAATGCAATCATTTTCAGGAGTAATAAACTCCTGTCATGTTCCTATATTGGAATCACGACTTCTTGCGGGTAGTTTTAGCTCTTTAGTTTATTCTTTTGTTGAGTAGTGACCTGGAGCTAGACAGAACTTCCGTTGTCTTATCAAGGCATTGCGATCACTGCATCCAATAGTATATCCTCTGTACGCGAAGAACAGCTTCACTTGTAGAGTTGTACCAATGTATTTTGAATTCATTGAGACATACACGAGACTACACTACGTATCTTTTGTACAACAAGCGTGTAATTCTCGTGAAGTAATGTTGTGCTCCATGCGTACCATAATAATGGAGTAATTCCATAGTAATGGAGTAAAAAGGAGTAATGGAGTAATGGAATAAATAAAAAAAAGCCAACCCGGTTATAGGCCCATCGGTAACAAAACATTACTCCGGTTATACCCATTAATTCCTTATTCCTTTCTTAATTCCTTAACAGAAATTCTTTTTGACAAAAGTTTACGCCTAAATGAAATTAACTCAAAGAACGCTTCTTTATGGCAATATTTTTGCTTGCCAGCCAAAAAAACCCTACGAAGTCACATAAGCCCAGGGCTTATAAGCAGCATTTTACGGTATAGTCTCTGTAAAAAAAAATCACAACGAAGTATAAAAAGAGACAGGCCAAACACGACTCCCACTAGTCGCAAAATGTATTAAGTAGCCTTTAGGATAGCTTTCCCGAGTATACCTGCAAGATATTTGTCCCGTTAGATTACATTAGGCATATATTAGGGTTTCTTTGGCTCAGAGTCGTGTTGCAAGATAAATAAGTTTATGTTATCGCTATGAAAATGTTAGGATCAGTAAATTTCTTTGTTCGTGATGCAGTGTTTAAGTCTGCGACGTGCAAGGCTTGTGAAAGAATGTTTCTTCGTCACTCTGAGATGTATAAGTGTGTAAGAATGAAAATGTCAAAGACGACCACGACAGCTCTAGCAACTATGTTTAGTTCATTTCTGTTCTTGGTATAACTGTTTGTTAACAGTGATACTGATTCAAACAAAAGTTAAGATGAGGGGATGAATACTGAGTAAGTTTACAGGAACTAGATTTCCACCTGAAACAGATTTTGACGATAAGATTGATGATGATCCCAATAATGAAAACAGAGAACAAAGTTGTAAAGAATTTTACTTGAAAGGAGGAATGAAACTTTTTCGCAGAATAAAAGCTAAATCATTCATTTAGTTATGTTTAATAAAATGGATGCTGAAGATTAATTGCAGAGAGCTCTTGATGCTTATCCCATGTAAAAATAAGATTTCAGCAAGTAAAACATGTTATATTCGAAAGGAAAGAAAGGAGAACTCTTAAGAAAAAGCCATGGGAGATCCTGAAAATAAGGAACGTGATCAGTTAGATACTGTAGCTCCGTTTGCTCAACATAACGATGAGCAGGATATAAGTGAAGAAACACGGCAATACAGTGAACTGTTTGGTTGTTTTAACCCATGTTTAGATAACAAGCACCAAGGGAACAATCTTTCAAGTAATGCTGGAATTTTTTCTACAGCAAATGATAATGAAAAGCTGGTAATTAATCGTATGGATGATAACAGTTATAAAGAACTTGTTCATTCTTTGAACAGAGAACAAATGGAGTTTTTTTACCATATGTTACTCTCTGTTAAAAACGACGAGAAGCAATTGACACTTTTTAATTGACACTTTAACCTAAATGTCCAATTGCAACATCAAAAACAATATTCGGACATAATATGACAGCATTGCATGATGGGAAAAACTTACAGGAGATAGCCCAGAGGGCACTTTGATTAAACTAAATTTTTATTTTTTATATTCGGTCTTTTTAACTAGTTATATATATATATATATATATATATATATATATATATATATAAGAGTAAAAATATATATAAAATTACAATTCTTTAAGTAATTTAGTACGTAAACGATTTTTAAAAACATTAACCGAGTTACACAGTTTAAAAGAATTGTCTAAGGAGTTTCATAAGTTCACAGTTCTATAGGAAACTGTCTCTGACCGCTAACTGTTCTAAAAAAAGGAATTTGTAAAAGCTGTGAATTTCTGGTGCTACGTCGGCTAACCTCTGCTTGCTTTATGAATTCTTGATTCTTTGTTGTTGAGTGTTGTTTTGGTTTAGAATTCTTCGATATTTTCCTTCTAAACGATGCCAAGAACAGTTGGAAAGCAACCAAAACCTAAAACAGACTGTTTCACATGGACTGATGATGAAGTCGAGCTACTTCTGAAAGTCACAAACGAATACAAAGTGCAGAAAAGTACCGAGAGTGTAGACTGGGAGTCAGTTCAGTCGAAGTATGGCGACATCTTGGATATGTTTCACGGTCGAGTGGTCTGGCTATTTTGATGACGTAACCGTTTTCAGATAGCATCGTTTTCTCCGTCCACACCAGAAAACAGCGTTTTCAAAAAGCATCGTTTTCAAATCGCTCCACTCTGGAGAGCGTTTTCGAATCGCTCCGCTTTCAGTGATCGTTTTCGGCGTTGTAGTGTGGACGATAGCCGTATCCGGAGCAAAACAGCTCCGTTTTCGTTTGAAAACGGATTAGTGTGGACGGGGCCTTAAGCTTATAGATTTAAATTTGCAATATGAACGGCGGCGCGGTGTTTATAAATATTCAGTTCGCTGTATTTTAAACAGCCATCACATTTTAAAACTTTCACTGACTTTGTCAACCCATCCTTACCGTGGTTTTCTTTGTATATACTATAATTGTTTTTCATAGCGATTTTTGAGAGGAAATGAGCAAACCAAATCAGTCAGTTTCAAACATATTTATTTAGCTGTCGAGCCTACTTGTTTTCCAAATTTATGATTTCGTAAGAGGAAGTTCTGATGATTTGTACATGTATCTTGAGAAATAATTTAACGTACTATTTTTACGTTAATTTTTTTGTTTGTAAATGTGGCATCCGCTAAGGTTCTGAACTCACGGAGTGCGTTTTCGTCATTGCGGTTGTCTTGAGGAATTTTGAATTTTTCTTATCATTAATTGTTTTCTAGCAGAAGCTATCATGAGCTTCTGTTTCGAGTTACGATTTATTCTGAGTAATTTTAACTGTGATAAACTGGCTGTTCAAGATCTGATTTGACCTTTCAAACACGTATAAGTTATTTATTTCATTCAACTACATGGTATTTGGGTCTATTTGTCTTTGTTTTTAATTAAAAGTGATTTGGAGAACTGTACATGTTGTTTGCATCTATTTCATTTTCATCTTTCTTTGATGCAGGTGTCCTGAAGTTTTGAACTCTGTGTTTTTATCATTTCACCGTATTTCATTCATTAACTGATTTTGATTTCTGGTATGTTGCTGTAAACAAAAATCGCTGTGGATTATTGAGTGGCGTGAACTTGAGACGGTAAGCAATCGAAATGGGAATTTTTTTCTCTCTGCCGGTAAAGTTTTTCCACGGTGCATCAATTTCTCCTTTCCTCTGCTTCCTCCAGTTCGGCATAATCGGCCTTTGTTTCTCCAAAGGGAGTCAATGGTCATTTGCAGTTCTGAGACTCGACCAAAATGTCAACTTAATACTAACTAAGGAGGCCATCGCTAGGTTTCCCAAGATATCTACTCTACAACCCAGTCGTAACTCCCTAAAATTAAACCCAAACCCTAACCCGATAGCCCTGGCGAGAGAGACTGTCCACCTTGACTCACAGACGTTCCTTCTCATGAGGTCTCTTCCCTGGGCTATCCGAAGGTGCATTACTTTTTTGCATTACTTTTTCGCAACCAAGGCCAACCAAGCAACCAACCCATCTTTCCTACAGCTAAAAACCACAACATCCAAGAAAATGTTGCTGATCGGAAAAGACAACTAAAAGCTACAATTGGTTTATTCCGTGTCCAAAAGGTCGAAGTCAAGAACGCAAACGGGACATTTAGGCAGTTACTCGCAATGTTAGATTCTGGATCTAATACAAGCCTACTCTCCAAGAACGCAGCGAAACGACTGGGTTTGACCGGGTCAGAAACACACCTGACTATGAATCTGGCCGGCGGGGAGAAGAAATCTGAAGTCTCGGAAGTAATCAACATTGCCGTTGCTTCACCCACAGAAGAGGATGTTATAAAAACGTTCCAAGTATACACTATTAAGAAGCCTTGTAGTGGCGCATAAACAATTTCAAGAGAATGATATCCGTCGAATGTTACCTTCACCTTAAGAAAATTTCGGACAAACGGCACCTCTCTCACGGGTGGTGTCATAGATCTTCTCATCGGTACTGATTTCGTAGACGCCTTCGTTGATGTCCACACTGTGTCTGGAGAACCAGAAGAACCGATCGCGAAAAGAAATTGCTTTGGATGGTATATCTTAGGACAGTTTGACCCAAACACAATGAACAGGTCTGGAATTCAATCGGTAGAAGTCGGAACAGTAAGCATCATAGAAGACATTAAAAGACTGATTCATCAAAATGTGTTGGGAGTCAAACCTACGGAACTTTGCACATGCAGTGATAACGTGTTAAGTGAAAACAAGTTCGTGAAGTCCCTGTCGGATTCAACTACGCTCGTTGACGAAAGAATTCAAGTGTGAAAATGTGTAAAAATGTCCTAGAGCGAGAGAGGACCCCCGAAACACAGCAACTATGGCATTGCACTAAGAAGAATGTACTCCGCTGAAAAGTCTTTCCAGAAGAAAGAATGTTTCAAAGTCGTGAATGAAGAAGTCCAAAAGCTGTTGGATCAGGGATTCGTAATCAAAGTTCCGCCGAACAAGTTGATCACAGCAAACCCGAATGGTACCTACCACTACAAGCCGTCTTCACACCAGAGAAAACCACAACCGTCAGACTTGTATTCGATTCGTCTTCGAAAGGTCACGATGGTCTCTCCTTAAACGATCATCTTGAGAAGGGACCAAACTACATCAATAGCCTCCCCAACGTGTAGACGGCATGGCGATGGGATGAGGTGGCATACACTGGAGGCGTTCGTAAAATGTTCAACCAAATCCTGGTACACCCCGATGACCAAGTTTATCACAGGTTATTGTGGAGAAGCAAGCCAAGCGATCCACCTTCTGTCTATCAGTGGCTGAGATTGACCTTTGGTGATAAACAAGCACCAGACATTGCTACCAACTCAATTAACGTCTTAGCGAAAGCATCACAAGCTCATTTCCCCGAAGCAGCAAAGGAACTACAAGAGCATGTGTATGTGGATGACATTGGTGGGTCCAGAGAAACCTCGGCAGAAGCAAAGAAAACAACGAAAGACATTGACACTATCCTCGGGAAAGGCCAATTCCAAATCAAGGCGTGGCATTCTAACAGCAAAGAGATCGACCAGTCCAAAGGTGAACGGTTCATAGATCTACTCGGGCATAGATGGGACAAGCAAGCAGACAAGTTTTCCTTCAAGAAAGCCGAGATTGGCGGTCTGTTAGATGATTTGTCGAAACGAAGTTGCCTAAGTCTTCTTGCCCAACTCTGGGACCCTACTGGTCTTGTCTCGCCTGTCACGATTAAACTCAGAATCGACATACAAGAGCTTTGGAGTTCAGGGTACAACTGTGCAGTCCTTAAATCATCTCCTGACCTTTGAGTTTGACCGGAAGCTAAAACCAAGCACTGCAGTGGGAGCACCGCAAATTCGTGGATTTTCAGATGGTGGCGAGCAAGCGTATGGTGCAGTCCTCTTCCTCCGCTGGGAACTAACCGATGGATGCTACTGTTGTGTTCCTATCATGATCAAAGCATTCATAGCTCCCCTAAAGAAGAAAACGGTCCCGAGACTTGAACTTCTGGGAAGTTTAACCCTCGTAAGGATGTACGACACATGCCGAAAAGCACTGGAGTTCGCAAACATCCAAGACTGCAAAAGAACCTTCTGAGTGGATTCGTCAACTGTCCTATCATGGATTAGAACTCCACCGCGAGAGTTCAGACCTTTTGTGTCAGCAAGAGTGGCCGAAATTCAAGAAACCGTGGGAGTGGAAGAATTTCGCTATATCAGAAAAAGAGTAACCCAGCCGACGCCCTTACAAGAGGAATCGAACCTGATCGACTCATGGAATGGTTAAAGAGCCCTTCATTCCTGCAAATGGCTGAGGTCGAATGGCCCGAATTTGAAAATGATTCTCAAAGTACTCACAGTGAGGATCCAGCAACCTTAAAGGAGAAGAAACCTCTAAAGAGTAAAAAAGTGAACAAAGCAGCCTCCGCAGACGTTTTTGCAAGTTCAGCGCCCGACGACACTGGGGATAATCCTATTCTAAGTCATTTTCTGGATACTTGCAGTTCTTTCCCGATTACAGGAACTACGGCGACCACAAGAACTACAGCGACTACAGTGACTACAAGAACTACAAGAACTACAGCGACTCCAGGAACTACACTGAAGAACAACAGCGACTATAAGAACTACAGGAAACATTTGTGACCTGTTCCTGATCCCGTTTTTCTATTTTAGATCCTAGAATAGAAAAAAATATTTCACGGAGATACTGAAATAATAACTGACAGATGTGGTATATATTGAGTGGCAAAAAAGAATACTTAATGTATCTAAAGTCTGCAAAAGGTTGCGTGAAAGTCGCGAGTTGTCTCGGATCAATAACGTGCTCTTATCTCGCGTAACTTTACTCGGGGTGTGTTACTCCTTCAACCTTTGGTCTCTGTCCTTTTATTGTAAATAGTTTTCTAAATTTACAATGATTTTTGATGCCGGAGAATTAGAAAAGAAAGATGCAGAAACATCTTTCAGTGAATTTTAAAACGCCGTAAACCAAGAAAGGTTGTCACGAAATGGCGATCGACAGCCATGCATAGACCGGGAATCTCGAGTGATATACTTTTAATTGCTTTAGAACATATTAATTTGGAAGGTCTTTATACCTGCAGCGTTGTGTGCAGCGATATTGCAACCTTAAGCATCGCTTGTAGTTGGTTGTAGTTTATAACGTTTACACCTAATCTTCATCGCAGCTTTCAAGTAGCGATTTGCAGCGATGCTTTACCGATGCTTTAGCTTGGCAAAATTTTGCAGCGCTTTCGCAGTGCACGATATTTTGAGTTGGCTGCTTGAGCGACTCACGAGCACTGCCTCAGAGACGCTTAAGCGCTGTGCAACCATAAAAGTGAACTGCTGCAGCGCTGTAGCAGCGTTGCATCGTTCGTACGGGTCTCTATTTTAAAAATATTTAAAACAGAACTTTCTAGAACTTTCTTAAGAACAGGCGTCAAAAACCATTACGGAGAATCAAAAGTTATTTTCATAAATCCGGCAGGCTTGGCAGGCTTCCAAGCCAGCCCGATTAACTACAGCGACTACAATGAACTACAGGAACTACAGCGACTACAGGAACTACAGAGACTACAGGCACTTCTACAAGAACTACAGCGACTACAGGAACTACAAGAACTGTACAGGAACTAAAGCGACCCCCAGAAAACCCCTTTTTTTTTCGTCTAGTACTTTGCCCTTTCGTACGACACTCTGGAAGAAGCCATACGGCCAGAGCAGTTTGAAAGGGAGAAAAAGAACTGGCCGTCTTGGGACAAGTGGAGCAGCAGAGAGCCCGGTTTGTTCAAACTGGAGTCTGAAGGCACAAGAGCCATCGCGTTGTGCAGCAAGTGCTACTTCGTAGAAGATGAGCACAGCGGCAAGGCCAAAATGTCCTCCAAAAGCATGTCAAAGGCGCAGAACGAGCTTCTATGGCAAATATACGAGAGGGCTTTGGATGGGCACAAGGACATGGCCACAAACAGAGGCTTCAGGATGTACCAAGGCTATCTCTTCATTTTCGTATAATATTCCTCAAAAGATTAGAATAAGCAAACTCGGGACGTCGTTTGTTCGTGCACTTCTCTTTATTCATTACACAAAAACTAGTTTTATTACAGTATAACTACCTCTCGGGTAAACTAAGACAAAGCACTTCACTAGCTCGTTTTTAACAGTTTAATATTCCAATTTTCCGAAAAAAATCCATACCCAGCAAAAAAAAAGATCATTTAGTATTTGAAAAATTGCTATATAATAAATAAAGCTAATTATTTCAAGAGCATTTTTATGTGGAAAAAAATTAGTAAATTCTTGCCGCAAAACTTATTAGCATAATTATTTAGTTTTGCCAAATTATCATTACACACGGTCGTCTTTTCAAGGTCTGTTTTTCAATAATATCCTTAACGATCACAACCCTATCTTATAATAGGATTGTGAAATAGCTTATAATCAATAGTAAAATGTTATAACTAATTGGAGTAGTAGTAATATACGTTTCATCGAAGCAACCTCAAATAATCGCAAGTAGGTTTTCCACTCCTCTTTAAGCCATTATTTCCGCGCGTACGATACTGATGCACGATTAAAATACCGATACCGCGTACGATACTTAATTACTTGCGGCTTAAAATACCTAAGACATTGTATAGCAAGCACTAGTCCTCTGAAAAAGTTGTCTTGAATTGAACACTGCAAAGAACCTGATTTCAAATAGAGTAACTTTCCACTGCCAGTCGTGGTCTCCCGATTCGTCAGTAAATATTTTGGTTTCAACGTGCTTCCGTTCCGCATACTCGTCTGCGCCTTATGTTTTCACCAAATCAGTTATTCCGCCCACTTGTAAGGCATTTTAGGGCTCAAGGTTTTCATTTCGTTTTGCAATAGCGTTCCGCCCAGATGACGTCATATTTGGCAGCATTGCATTGTGGGATCGAAATGCGGACAAATATTTCAAAATGGCTGCCTCGGAAACACCAGTTTTTGCGATTCCTGTACATGTTGTGGATAATTGTCGAGTTGTACCCAAGAACAGTGCTTCGTAGCACCTGTTTTTTCGTAGCTACCTGCATAGTTCTTAAATATTTGTACGCATTTCAATCCCATGATGCTGCGCGCCAATTCTATTTTTTGAATCTGGGCAGAATGCTATTGAATGACGAAGCGGATTTGAGAGTAATTTGGATTCTACCAGCTTCGCTGTAGAGACTCTCTACAATGGTAATGATATCCTTTCTGATATCTTAGTTTTCCATAGCTAATATATATTTTTCATGCTTTGACAGATGCAGCAAAGAGCTTGGCACTAAAACTTTTTCAGAATTGTACATAATGGCAGCAAATCTATCGGGGTTTCTTTATTTGAAAGGACGAAACGCTTGCCTTGAAATGAAAAGAGAGATAAAACGTATACATAGACGAAACCGTTGTTGACAGCTTGCTTCAATGCTAAAAGAGAACTGTATAAAATCAAATACAATTAATACTGATGAATGCGAAACCCTAAAAACGCTTTCGAACACCAGATGAATGCGGAACCCTAAAAAACGTTCAAACACCTTGACTACAATCAGGAATTTCATAAACGATCAAGCCTCAAACAGTACACCAGCGAGCCAAAACCAAATTGCAGTGAAAAGAGAAAAAACATTATAATCACGATCCCATCAAGGATAAAAAATCTGTCGATATCAGGGGAGGGGGGCGGGGGGGGGGGGGGGGGGTATCACAAAGAAACAACTACAATGCCTTAGCAGCAAAATTTGAATATGCTTACAACCCGTCTCCTCAAGCCGCAAAATCGGGAGTATCGTTATAGTCAAAGAGCCTTAAACTAAGATCATTAGCATGCACTACGTGGTCTATCATATGCAATCTGGTCTATGTAATAATGCCGGACTATGTTGGTTTCATACACCGCAACCGACACCTGCATCAACGCGTTGCTGAACACCGACTCATTGACTATATATCGGTTTGTACGTTCCGCTCGGTGAATGGCGAGTTGTTTTTGACAATGAATATATTTCAAACGAAAGACATAATAAAATTCGTCGCTTTAGCTTTTCGTGACCCCTGCGGTACTGTAGACAAATTTTCTCAGAAAGATCGCCAATGTTTTTGCTTAGCGTAGGTGTGACGAAAGATCATCCATATTTATAATCATGATGCATCGTGACTTAGGCCCGGTTCAAACGTCAAACTTTACATGTGCCGAACCTAATACCTATTTGGGTCGACCCAAACAGCAAAATAATTAAGTTCAACAGTTGATTCAGACGTTGAACTTAATTGAGTGGAAAAAAAAAATTAAAACAAACAAAAAAAAAAATATGGGAAAAAATTATTAATTAATGTATACATCAGGTATGCATTAGGTTCGGCACATGTAAAGATCGACGTATGAATTGAAGTCGACCTTTTGCCGTTCTATTCGACGAGCTCAGTCTCTATCAGTCGAATAGAACGGAAATACGAAAGGGTCGATCCTAATTGATTCATACGTCGAACGTAACTAACATGTTCAGAACCCGCTAATAATTAGGTTCGGCACATGTAAAGTTCACTACATTCTTAGCTATGAGTGAAATTTGTGATGTCCATCCATCTGACCTGGTAGCTCAGTGGATACAGCATTCCACCGGTATCGCAAGGTCGTGAGTTTAAATCCTGTTCATTACAGATTAAATTTTTTTCCAGGTTGCTTTTTCAACTGCTTAAGTTATTAATAGCACACTGCGAGGATCACAAATTTCACTCATGTTTCATTCGCAGTTCACATATATGATTTTTATATATTTATATTCATTCTTAGCTATGTAGCCTACTTTTCACTGAATCGTTAAAAAAGAAAGATAAAAATTAAACTAAACTGAAAAGCCGTGAGTAATTGCTGAGATATCGTTTCTCATATATTTACTGAGATAATAATATTTCCCCATAAAATTAGCGCAAGTGTTTCTTTCGGTTTCAAAATGGTTGTGTTTTCAGTCACAACAACGGAGTGATTCGCGTATAAGAAAAAGCGTTTAATAGAAGAATGTTGCCGCGGAGCTACAAAGTTGATTATTCATGGTCCATTTTCATGGTTCATTTATCTCAGCTTCATTTTCGTATAATCTTCCTCGAAAGATTAGAAGAAGCAAACTCGGGACGTCGTTTGTTCGTGCACTTCTCTTTATTTATGACACAAAAACTAATTTTATTACTTCCTCAGGGCGGTTTTTTTTTGTTACAATTCTGGAATGAGAATGGCTAGAATGGGAAATGCAAGAATTTGGTTTTATCGACTAAGTCGATAAGGTAAATTAGCCACCGTAAAAAGATTCGAGAAAGCTGACGTTTCGAGCGCTAGCCCTTCGTCGGATCGAATCCGACGAAGGGCTAGCGCTCGAAACGTCAGCTTTCTCGAATCTTTTTACGGTGGCTAATTTACCTTATCGACTTAGTCGATAAAACCAAATTCTTGTGCTTCACCCCCACCGACGCAGCACCGCAGTTTCTCTAGAAACTAACCCCATTCATAGAATGGGAAATGAGCGGCTTTTTTATACCGCGTTCCGATTCCGGAATGGAAAGAGTGCTATTCAAACTATTCTGCTACCATGAGCTGAGTGGGCTGAACGATCCGAATGAATTCCAAGATGGCGGAGGACGGCACGAACGCGGGAAGTTCAAAAATGTCGCTGCCGCAGAAATAAACAGGCTATTACTGGGGCATAATGAATCATTGCTGCTAATAACGCTCCATAAAAAGTACGAAGCTTTTTTTCTGTTTCATATAAGAAAAAGCCAATGATTGCGAACGAAATGAAGGAGAAAGGTTACAGTCTCTGGGCTATAAATTGTGAGAATCGCTGGAAGTGTCTGACCTCGAACTTCAGAAAATGCGACGACAAAAATAACAAAAGTGGAAGATAAAAAAGGAATGCAAGTTCTACAAAGAACTGGCCGAAGTCTATGGCAATCTGCTAAACGTTAGACCGCTCGTTACGTTCAGTAGTAGCGGCGACAAAACAGAAAGAGAAGTTGAAGCAGTGGAGTCAAGCACTACAGAACAAGAGGAAGGAGCTAACACTGATGAAAACGGCAGCAGCACTGATGTATCACCGGAAAAGGTAGACAAGCCATTGAGAAAGAAAGGGAAGCAAGTTCGCAAGAGGAAGTCCTCCCAAGCATCTTCCAAAGTCATTGAGTGGCTAGAAGGATACGACAAAGAAATTAATGAAAGTAGAGGAAGAGAAAAGAAGAAAAACGTAAGAGCAACACCATCAGGAAAACCTGGCTGTGTTGAGCAATATGGTGGGCGTTTTGAAAACTTGGAAAAAAATTACACGGTCGTCTTTTCACTGTTTTTGAATAATATCCTTAACAATAGCAACCTTATCTTATAGTAAGATTTTGAAATAGCTTATCATCAAAATGGTAAAATTTTATAATAACATGTAATAGGAGTTGTAGTAATATACGTTTCATCGAAGCCCCCTCAAATAATCGCAAGTAGGCTTCCCCCGCCCCCCTTCTTTCAGTCATTATTTCTGCGCGTACGATATCGATACTGCCGCACGATACCGATACCGCATACGATACTTACTTGCTGTGCTTAGAGCAGTTTTCAATTGAGTGTCGAAAGTAATTACACAATTGCTTTGGTTTTGCATTACTGTGCTTTGTGATTGGCTAAAAAATGTCGCGCCACTTTCTCAACCAATCAGAAGTAAAACCAAAACCAATCGTGACTTGCTCGCACGCGTTTTCCCGCGCTTGGCGCCGCCGACATGTAATTGCTTCGAGCTCTGATTGGTTCATTGGATTGTTTACGACTGCTGTGATTGGTCACAGTAATTACTTTGGTTTTGGTTTTACTACACTCAATTGAAAACTGCTCTAAAATACCTAAGACATTGAAGACATTGTACTGTAGAGCAAGCACTAGTCCTCTGAAAAAGTTGTCTTGAATTGAACACTGAGTAACTTTCCAATGTCAGTCGTGGCCTCTCGATTCGTCGGTAGATTTTTTTGGTTTTAACGTGCTTCCGTTCGGTATACTCGTCTGCGCCTTACGTTTTCACCAAATTAGTTATTCCGGCCACTTGTAAGGCATTTTAAAGCTCCAGGTTTTCATTTCGTCTTGCATTTGAATGACGGAGCGGATTTGAGAGTAATTTGCCTTCTGCTAGCTTTGCTGTAGAGTCTCTCTACAGCGATAATGATTATTCTTTCTGATATGTTAGTTTTCTATTGCTAAATAAATATACATTTTTCATGCTTTGACAGATGCAGCAGAAAGCTTGGTACTAAACATTTTTAGAATTATACATAATCGCAGCAAATCTATCGGGGTTTCTTTATTTGAAAGGACGAAACGCTTGCCTTGAAAAGGAAAGAGAGATAAAAACGTAAAAGAAACCGTTGTTGACAGCTTGCTTCAATGCTAAAAGGGAACTGTATAAAATGAAATACAACTTATACATGTATTTATGAATGCGAAACCCTGAAAAAACTTTCGAACACCTTGACTACAATCAGGAGTTTCATAGACGATCAAGCCTCAAACAGTACACCAGCGAACCAAAACCAAATTGCAGTGAAAAAGGGGAAAACATCATAGTCACGATTCCATTCAAGGATAAAATATCTGCCGATATCACCACCCGGGAGATATATTACAAATTAATGAGACCCTGATGTGGGATACACTTAATTGAGATACTTAGTTGATACTAAATTTAGCATTGAAAAAGGCAATAGAGGTCCCACCCAAATATGTAGTTATGTAAAAGAAATAATATTTTCCCGAAGGGTTAGTACTTACCTGACGGGGAGATGTGGTTCTCCGAACCCCTCGTAGACTGATATGAGCAATACTGGTGCATATGTCGCGCGGCCGCGGCCTGGATACCACAATATAAAAGATTTTACGTGCATGCGCTGTACCTCGGAGTAGTGTAGAGTGAGGCCGTATCGACTGGCAGTACAAGGGCAGGGAGGAAAAGATCACTCCAATGGCCTGGGGACCAGTATTGCTCATATCAGTCAACGAGGGGTTCGGAGAACCACATCTCCCCGTCAGGTAAGTACTAACCCTCCGGGGAAATATTATTTCTCCTTCACCCCTCTCCGACTGATAGTCGCAATACTGGTGCAGACTTACGAAGCAGTACTGGCAAGCGAATAAATGATAAGGCAAAACAACACAACCATAACAATTTAATAACGGTCAGGTGAGGCATAACGATAACTGTATGTCCTTAAGGAGTACTAAGCCTCCAATCAAAAAGGTATACAAGGATAAACTCCGCAATATCAAACAAAAAGAAAAATGAGTGAGTCTAACTGTTCAGTACTGCCCTTGCAAAAGCGCCGTCGGATGTCTCTCTGTGGTAAAAACATTCGAAGGTCTGCACAGAAGCCCAGTCCGCTGCTTCCAGGATAAGTTCAACAGACAGTCCTGCTGCTGCAGCTGCAGAGGTAGAGGCTCCCCTGGTCAAGTGGCCAGAGTATCCCAGTTCAATACCTGCCATCCGAAGGGCTCTTGTCAGAGTCTTGTCAGCCACCGAGAGACTGATTGGCTTGAAATAGCTCTGTGTGGAGATATATGACACAAGGAGCTGGGAGGATTTACGTAATCCCTTTGTTCTCTCCACATATGCGGCAAGATTGCGAACAACACAAATCTTCGGATTTTCTGGGAATGCAGGAAGAAAAATCTTGCGTGCTGGGTGACCAGGCCTCGAGGTCTTGACATGTGTAGGAAGTGAAAATGCCCATGAACCCTCTTTTCTAAGGGAATACGTTAAGTCCAAGGCGGACAATTCATGAGCTCTCGCTGCGGATGTCAATGCCAATAATAACACAGTTTTAAACGAAAGTTGTTTTAGCGTAAGTTCTTCCAAGGGTTCAAGAGACTCTAAAAAAAAAAGTCAAAGCAGTGCTAACATTCCATGTGACACAGTATTTGGGCTTGGGGGGTTTAATCTTAAACACACCCCTCATAAAACGAGCGACGACAGGAAGACTGCCTAACTGAGTAGAGCCAACTAGGTCGTGAGTTTGAGAAATAGCTGACCTATAGAGAACTATTTTCCTGCACTCCAAAATGCCCTGCGGAACTAGGGATGCAAGAAATGCAAGGGCCTCTGCTACAGGAGCTGAAACGGGACAGGTACCCCGTTGAGAACACGAGCGTACCCAAGCCTTCCAAGGCCCTGAGTACCGCTTCTGGGTTGCTGTTCCCCATGATGCCAACAAGAAGTCAACAACTTCCCTTGAAAGGCCCGTTGCTTGGTAACGCTCCCTGATAGTGGCCAAACTGTTAGATGTAGGGACCCCCACAGGGGGTGGTGTGCTGTTGGTTGAAATGGAAGGAACAGAAGAGATTTGAGCTGGTTAGATTTGGCTGAGGAAGGAAAAGTGTCATTGTTGTGGAGTAGAGCGAAGCCCCCAGGAAAACTATACGCTGACAGGGGAGGGAAGAGCATTTCTCCCTCTTGACCAGGAAGCCCAGCTTTTCCAGGAATTCTACCACCTGAGCAAAGATTTTCCGCAGCATCTCGCTCTGCTGGTGGAGCAACAACATGTCGTCGATGTAAAACACATGCAACCTGGATCCCCAATGAACGTAGCACTGCCAACACTGGTTTTAATGTTTTTGGAAAGGCTCGAGAAGCTGAGGACAGACCGAACGGTAGGCATTGAAACTCGTACGTCCTGTCCTGGTAAATGAACCTCAGATACTTCCTGTGGGAGGGGTGAATTGGAAGTGCATAATATACATCCTTCAAATCCAACTTCATCATGAAGTCCCCTTGTTGGAGTAGGGATCTTACCACCTGCAGTCCCTCCATCTTGAAGGACTCCTTTCCCAGGAAACGGTTTAGAGCCCGAAAATTGATAACGGGCCGGAAATCGCCATTTTCTTTTTGTACTAGAACCAAGGTTGATGTGAACTGGTCGTCCTGTGGCTGGACCTCTTTCACAGCTCCCTTCACTAACAGGTCTTTGATTGCCAGTGTCATTTGGTGGGCATCTGAGTCGTTTCTTACTCGGGTAATTCTCATGCGCCATTGTCTGGGGCACCTGGAAAAGGAGATCTTGTACCCCTAAATTGTCTGTAATGTCCATGAGTTCTGTGTCATCTTTCTCCAGTTCTGAACAAAAAATTGTAAGCGGGTTTCTGATCCATTGGTGGGGGGGGGGGGGGGGGGGGGGGGGGGGGGGGGGGGGGGGGTGGTCGATCAATTTGAGATGGGGGAACGGATAGTCAGCTCGAGCTGGTTCTGGAGCCGGGCGGCTGGGTGGAGGATCCTTCTGTTTTTGTACGCTTGGGGGAGGGGGGGTTAAACTTTGAGCCATATCCCCATTCCCGTTTCCATCCAGCCCGACTGTTGTCAATGGTGCGGTAATTCCCACGAAAGGGCTGTTCCCTTCCATATGGTTGCTTAGAGAAGTGCCTTGAGGTTGTTGGGGTGCTTATAAGCTTGCTGATAGTTGAGCTATGATCATGCTCGCTCTTGATCTTTGCATGAAATTTATCCGGAGAGGTGTTGGTCTGCTGGGATACATTCCCGTAGTGTACGCTTACCAACTTCGGTGAGGAACTCGCTGAAGCGCTTTTGTCTCCAGGCATTGAGGCGGAAGTTGGCATTCCCAAGGAGGACCAGAGCATCCTCCAATAGATCCTTTATGGTATCAGGGTCAGGACCTTCATCCTCATCCTCACCTCCCGTATTATCTAGGGCTGTCAGAGCTGCCAGGAGTGGTCGAGCTACAACTAAGAAGGCAGACTGGCGATCAGCCAGGCCATCATCTGATATAAAGAGCTCCTTTGTTTTCATGTAACCGTGTCTCTTTTGGATATCCTCTTTCATGCCAGCCTCCATCGTAGGAACAACCAACAGAAACTCTGTGTGCTTAATTTGTGGGTAAGAAGTGATCAACTCTTTCCACTTCTCCTTGGAGAGAGCCCTGGAGAAGGCCTCAGTTGTGAGATCCAACAGGTCCTGAGAGATGACAGTTTCATGTTCTGTACTATAAAACCGGTCCCCTTGGGAAGTGGTTGGCACCGGTGCCGCTTCGGTGGATTTTGTGACTGTCTCAAGACTGTCCTTCTGGTCATTCTGGCCCGGTAAGTAGGGCGAGGCGAAGAGACCTTTCAGGACCGCTGGCATTGTTTTTGCCACTGCCTCCTCTTCTCGAAATCTGGGAGTTTTTGTCCGCTGCCCGCCATATGGATCGGGTCAGACGGTTGCAAGTTGTCGTCCTAAGGACAACAGAAGGCGGTCAATGACTCGTACCTTCGACGGTAAACTTCCACTGCTTCACAAAAGCAAACTCATAGAATTGAAATCGAAAGTACTTACTTTTGTTGAGATTTCTTCAGTCATTTCCGACAGTTTAACCACGATACGTAAAGGAAAATACGCCAAACAGGCAGAAAAACAGAAAACGTGGTCGGCCGAAACGAAGCCACGAAACGAAGAGGTACAGCGCATGCGCGTAAAATCTTTTATATTGTGGTATCCAGGCCGCGGCCGCGCGATATATGCACCAGTATTGCGACTATCAGTCGGGGAGGGGTGAAGGAGAAACGACAAGGATACCAGTTTTGTGGCGAAACTAGGGTGGCAGGAAAGGCAGAGCCTATGTCCCCTAGAGTAGCGATGTCACCAGGGGATCCCCCCACTAGAGTAGCGGTGTAACATAGGTGGACCAGAAGAGGGGTGCCCTTCTGGGAAAAGAATAGGTCAGGTGGTACGGTAGTACTATCTAGGAGTAGGAGATCCTGACCTATTTCCAAGGATGGCTGTAGCACTTACTGTGGGGTAAAGTGCAGCCAAGGGTGCACTTCCCTGCCACCAATGATTTATTAGCTAAGGCAACCTATTTTAAATTACATTTCTAAGGTATTATGAATAGTGCTCTCATGCATTCACACAAGAATGAGAGAAAGAAAGAGATGACAAAGCTACCAATGTTGGGTGGGAGGGAGGGAAAATATACGGACACGATACCAGCTAGGAGAGTGAAACTCAAATGTGGGATGGTTCGTGTACAGTAGCTTAACTAGTGTCCGAACGGCATGCTATAATCACACGACAACGTGAGAGGGAAATCACTGGGGGCTTGGTCGTACAATGTTAGAACTGTGAAAGTAATATTACTTCACGTTAGAAATTACCTACAGTACTGTTGCACTATAGACCACAGACCTAGACTTTTGAACCAGTGACTGAAAACAGCATAGCAGAATCACATGACAGCATGAGTGGGAAATCACAGGAACTTTGAGCTACAATTTAACCTCGTAAAAGTGCAATTACCTCAGGCAGGCAATGACCTATGGACTAATGCCTTAGCAGCAAAATTTGAATACGCTTACAACCATTCTCATCCTCAGAGCCCTCGTTTCGTTTGGTCAGCGAAAAAAACGAAGGCTCTGGGACCAAAGCCTTCCGGATGTCATAAAATCCACGACATCCCTTGGCGCATGCCTAATGCATTAATGTACTATTACGCTTGCTCAAAACCAGAAACCGGAAATAAAAATACCTTTCGTGCATGCATTCTCGCCCCCAGACATTCTCGTCCCCAGAGCCTTCGTTTCGTTTGGTCAGCGGAAAAAACGAAGGGCTCTGGTAACAGTGCCTTCTGGATGTCGTAAAATCCACGACATCCGTTAGCGCATGCCTAATGCATTAATGTACTATTGCGCTTGCTCAATGCCAGAAACCGGAGAAACCTTTCGTGTGTGCATTCTCGTCCCCAGAGCCCTCGTTTCGTTTGGTTGAGCTCTGGAGACGAGAATGTTGTGTGTGTGGAATGGCGTTTGAAAGGACTGTACAAGACTTAACAATTACAGGAAAACATCGCGCTAAAAAGGAAAGAAGAAAAGCTTTACGTGCTGCTGTTATTTAGAAGAAAGATTGTCTTTGTATTTTGCCTACTGGTTTTAGAAATTCCTCGAGAAGTCAACCGATTTCTTTCGTTTGGGAGCTTTGTATTTATCGTTTCGCCACTGAACGCTATCATATCCGACCAAATCAGTTGATGGGACAGTGGGACAGCTTAGTTTGTTGATGGACACGCTGTGGTCATTGATTAGGCTTATTTCATCGAACAGTGGTAAGAAATATCGAGGAATTTTTGTTTTGCATTCGTTTCATGCTATTTTAATTGGGCTTCGAGTGACCTTCGTTTCCCTAGATTTGTATTTCAAGTTGTAGCAAAGAGTACTACCTAAAGAAAATATAACTTGCTTACGAGAGTGCTGATAGCGTTGTTGTTGTTATTTAAAATGGGTAACCTAGTGGTAATATTTCTTTTCACCCTTGGGCTTTCTTCAGGATTTCTGCCTCTCCTTTAACTAATAGTAATACTCGTCTCTGCTGTATCAAATTGAGTTATCAAGTATTATCTCGGTTCTATCCACAACTTTTCCTAGAAACTTGGGAAACTCAACTTCTATGTCAAATTCGTCTTCCCACTCTGCCGCCATTTTTTGTTCTATAACTTGCACAGGTTACCCTGGTTCTATATGGCCGCGCTCGTCCCAGGAAGATTGAACATATATTTTCGGATTGCATATAAAATTAAGGATTGGATTGAATCAATATATGCGGTATTGGATTGCATATAAAATTAAGGATTGGATTGAATCAATATTCGTTGTATTGGATTAAATCAATATATGCGGTATTGGATTGCATATAAATTTAAGGATTGGATTGAATCAATATTCGTGGTATTGCATTGAATCAATATATGCGGTATTGGATTGCATATAAATTTAAGGATTGGATTGAATCAATATTCGTGGTATTGCATTAAATATAAAATTTAAAGATTGGATTGAATCCTTTATTTAAAGGATTGAACATATATATCTAAGATTACATTTAGCTACAAACGGCTTGCCATAGTGAATGCGCGCATTTACAGAGTTCTTAATTTACAAAGGAAATCTTGACATTTTACAGAGATTTAACCAACTTTTGTGAAGTCTGTAAATGGTTTCTGAAAAAGAATTGAAGGAGGTGTTCTTTCAGACGTTCAGAAGTAGCCTCGGTTATTGTCCTGCTCGCAAGTTTTCGCGTCGCTTCCCTCTATTCTAACTTGTAGTAGGTGTAGGGTAGGTGGTAACCATTTTTTCGTACCACTTGGGGCGGAGACTTGTTTCTTGGTATTTTCCTGTATACGTAAATGATGAGTTTGGGTTAGAAAAAGGTATCATGAAACCTTAAACAGGTACAAGGCAGGACGTAAAACAAAATAGTTATTACCTTAAAAGGGGTTATGTCACTTTTTTTATATAATTTCTTTAACAAGCCAAAGACATATTGCTTGTATTGATGGAATCTCACAATAATGATCCTTTTTTTGTTTAAAACTACTCTTCTAGTGCACCTTTTCGAATTCCCTATTAATCGACATTTCAAAACGACAGCAAACTATTAAAACAAATAACATCTTTACCATATTCACTATCAATTCTTCTTTTTTTTATTAACCTCCTGTTCTATCGCATTAACGAGATGGCTTTAAGAGCCCTTTGATTATTAAACCAGATTTTTGATCCAAAGACATAAAAATACCTAAACTATTCACATCAATGCAGTGTGCAAAACGAGGTAACACAAAAGCACCCGAAGACGTGGTGTGAGGCCACTGTGCACAGAGCCACAGTGCATTCAATAGTAGGGGAATTTGTACTTGACAAAACCACTGTTTTTGTTTTGGATTTATATTTTAATCATGACACACGACGGCTTGGTAGGAGCATATCAATCTATTTAGCTGGCAAATTACCGCTAACTGTATAAATTCCTTTTTGACTAGTCAGTTTAAAGTGATGCTTTCTGCCAAGATTCAAGAAACCAAGAAGAAATATTCAGCATGAAAATATATGCATTTTCCTTGCATAGGACCTTAAGGCGAGACTTGAACATTTTGTTTTGCATTATATACCTGAAAACTTTTCTTATGTTTATTATTAGCTGAACTCAACGATTTTCCGTGCTCTAAACCAGGGACCCGCGCAGCAAGTTTTCGAGTGGGGGGGGGGGGGGGGGGGGGGGGGGGGGGGGGGGGGGGGGGGGGGGGGGGGGGGGGGGGGGGGGGGGGGGGGGGGGGGGGGGGGGCTAAAGAAGAATGCGTGAAGGAAATTTTTTTGTGGGCGGGGGGAGCATGCTTGTGGATTTCTATTCAATTTCTCTAAAGTGACGGAGAATGCTATTATAACGATAAAAACAAAACTTGCAATTGGAATGCTCGACGAGCCGTGAAGCCTGACATCAAAAGACGGACTTCGCGCTGATCGAGCTAAAATCAGGACGCACAATAACAAGAGAAACAATAACTTCACGATCTTCCAAAAATCAAGGTTGAAACTAATAAACAATTTGTTTGAGAAT
This sequence comes from Cladopsammia gracilis, assembly GCA_022457155.1. Classification (NCBI taxonomy): domain Eukaryota; kingdom Metazoa; phylum Cnidaria; class Anthozoa; order Scleractinia; family Dendrophylliidae; genus Cladopsammia; species Cladopsammia gracilis. Next base: position 815,646 of record JAJGOT010000047.1, on the reverse strand, counting down.
CGCCTTATAAACTAAACCCAAAGACTTTTGTTCTTGGGCCATCGTAGTTTGATGAGAAATAGAACACAAACCGCGGTGAATGTATGTAGTAGCAAACGAAATGTCAAGTTTTTATCAAAAATGAATAAGTTCAATATGTTTATCACCGCGGTTTGTGTTCTATTTCTCATCAAACTAAACCCAGTTATTACTTTGGATCGAAATTGACCAATTACGAAACAAGGCGTTTTCCTGAGAGGTCCCGCAGGAAAAAGAAGCCATTTAAAAGACGTTTACCTCTGCTAGGTTAGAAGCGAAAAAATATTTTACAATTGTAACGACTAATGCTTCATTCTGTCTATTTATCTGCGCGTTTGTCTTTGCCAGTAACTCTGGTCACTTTCGAATTAACGATTTTTTATACTTTTTTACTCCGTTACTTTTGTTAAATTACTTTTTGTTTAATTTATTTAATTGTTTAATTTAGTTTAATTTATTCTTGCAAAAAAGTGGGGAGGCTAAAGCCCCCGCCCCCCCCCCCCCCCCCCCCCCCCCCCCCCTCCCCCAGCCCCTCCCTCTGCGCGGTCCCGGTCCCTGTAAACACACATCAAAGTAACGACCTTCTTCTATTTATCTGGTTTAAATAATAAGCTCACCCTTTTTTTTCGTACGCTTCGTCACCAAATCTCCCAGGACCAAGTGACTTTTGATCAATTTTCGGCGCTGCATCGAGATCAGTCTCTATAAGTGATAAGAAAAAGTTGAATTTGAACTGAAACTTACAATTGAGGTCTCATTTGGGAGATAGGAGGAAGTGTGGGTTCCGCGTATATCGTATCGTTTTTGGCCAAAATACACGCTAGGAAATTTTCGATTGAAATTGGGCAATTTTTTTTGTTACAAATTATCTTCGTGAGTTCTTATCCTGTTGGCCTCAAATTTTCCACAATAACAGATATTCTCATGGTCTATATTTTGTTGATTTTGTTTTTTTCAGTTTCGGTATTTTTGGCGGAAAAGTGACGTCTCCAAGATTGGGCCTAAATTTAAATTTCACATTTTGATATATTCAATGGCTGCTGCTGAAAGAGCAAGCTCACACAAGTCCAAAACCGAAGAGATGATTGATTCATTCAAGAGATATAATTAGTTGAAATTTGCATTTGTGCTATTTTTAGTAACAAAATGGCAGGAATTTTGAAATTCAAATAATTCTATCTCTTGACTGTATCAAGATATTTTAGTTGTCTCTTCGGTTTTGAACTTGTTTGAGCTTGCTCTTTTAGCAGCAGCCATTAAATGTATTAAAATGTAAAATTTAAATTTTGGCCCAATATTCGTGACGTCACTTTCCCGCCAAAAGCCGTTAAAATCAAAAAACTAAAACGATACGAACATTTGGAATTCAAAGTTCTACCATCCTTCCAACTTTGAGATCAAACGGATAAAAACTGAAAAAGTATTTTGGAACATGGCCAAATTAGGTGTCAATTGCCAAGCGTGATATCGCTTATCTCTGTAACTACGAAGCGACGCGATAAAAAGGCAAGAAAACGCCCCCTTTCTAGCACTTTTTTGGCTTGAATTGCAGTAACAGTCGGACAATCGAAATAACGGTCACGGAGCAGAAAGGCTCCGTAAAATTTTATTGATAGAATGCAAGCCATTAATTTCTGTTACATTTTAAAACGGTTCTGTGAATTATACTGCTCAATGAACCTTTTCACGGACCGGTTGAAGCTACGTAAATCTAACTGGAAATTGAAGACGGTTTCAGTAAATGTCCTTCAGATTCACAAAACTGAAAACTGAAGGTTTTATCCACTGGCGAACCAGAAACTAAAAAGCGACAAGGAACAGGATAACACAACATGTTTGTGAAAATGATAAATAAAAATCTGAATGGGAAATTTCCGTTCGAGATTGGCGTGTACCCATTGCCATTGACCGCTAGAAACGAGCTGAGTAGCCACGCTTACGGATCAAAACTTACGCACTGGGCCTGGAACAAACACACATTTCCGTTCGGATATTTCGGTTGGTAATTTTGTACTAACTCTGAAGACGCTGCGTTTAATGCGTTATGCCACTATGATGCTCGAAATTCCGATATCTTTATTCCCGTATCTCTATATCTTTTCATACCCCTAAAATTTTTAACTTAAATATCCCGTATCCTGAATAATGCCTACAAGCGCCTTCACAATTACCAGTTAAAAATGTACTTGGCAACTCACCTTCCATGTCCATATCGTAATACATCCTCAAAGCACAAATTCCTTCTTCAAGATCTATAACAATTAAAGGTTTATCAAAATAAATGAAAAATCTTTAATAATTATTTTATGAAGCTAGAAATCAGCGAAAAAAAACAAATAGAAGAAAAAAACATCTTGTGAATGCCGTCTACTGAACATCCTCAGCATCCTCCTTTAAAGGAGTTTTGCGGTTTCACAGTATTTATTTGAAAGAAATGACCCCTGTTTAATGCTGTGTTTTCATGAAAACCGAAAATTTAGAGAAAAATGGTAATAAATTATTTAACACGGCGAATCAACGTTTTTCTGCAAAATTTAGTTTCGAGCGGGTCCAGAAACAAAAGCTTTATATCACGACGTTTTCTAAAATGTTTATTCTGAATCACTGTGCTTTTAGTATTATAAACCAAGAATCTTTAACAACTGTTGCAAACACAAATAAATATCATCTTATTCCAGAATAATAGAAGATTATGCAGTAGGCAATGCCAAGACTGTTCCCAAGAAAAATATCCTCGCCCTTAAACTTACACAAGATTTCGAAAGATGCAATTCCAAGAGTTATCAACTCTAAATTTCTTCTCGAAATACTCAACAAATTGTCATGTGACAAACAATGAGGGTAAAAAGAATCCTCCAGTGAATTCCGGCCAAAATTCAAGTATTGACATAGCCAATGTCACTAAGTTTGTAGTTATGTGACAGCGTATAGTTATAAACAGTCGTTTATGGTTCTTTCTTCGAATAAGATCGGCGTAAGCTCGTAGAGTGTGCTCTTCATTTACAGACCCTCCTTATCCCATAAAAGATCACGGAATTAATGTGTATGAATGTTTCACCAAGAATAGTCGATGCCAGAGGTCGTTACTTCTACGTGTTTCTTTTTTACTCCCAAACAGAAGAAAAAGCAGCCATCATTGCTATGAGATTATCCCAGTCACCTGGAGTTTATATCTGAAAAGGGCTTTGTAACCCCTTTTCTAGTGTTACTCTGAAAAGCCAAACGACATATTTGAATCAAATGAAACCAAAAAATAATGGTTCAGTTTTGCTGACAGTCACATAACCACGATTACTATATGAGACCACAAAAACTAATACGTGCACGGTTCGAAATTTGTTTTTTGTGTCTAGTTGTCCTTGGGGAAACCACATAGCAGTAGTTTGGAAAAAAGAGCAGGATTATAATAGGATGGAAGTGGATTACAGTTCATCAATTTTGATTTCGCGACAGGCGGTCACGAAATCAAAGTTTTCATTCTGCTGGAGTTTTGAGTTTTTAGTCAGTTATTTTCGTTGTCTTTATAGTTCATATTTTTTTTCTTTCATCACTTCTCCAGAATTTTTCTTCCTCGTGAGATAATCATAAAGCAAGTAATCAGGAAGACACGATATATCAGTCGGGACACTGCCCCTTTAATAAAATAAATAAATAAATACATACATTTATATAGCGCAAATCCTATATACATATTCAAATGCGCTTCACAATCAATCAGAACATACACTTTTGAAACATACACCTTTAAAACAAAAACATAAACCTTTAAAACAAACCTTGAAGACCATTGGAGAATCAGTAATGTTATTGGAAACTGAGCCGTTAATCGTATTCACGTTATTCTTGTTGCAAAACGCATTCGTAACAAACATTACGTCACAAAGTTTACAGCTGATGGAAGGAGTGAGTGAGTGAGTGAGTGAGCGAGTGAGAGCTCATTTGCATATCTGTCTCCGTCACCGATAACCCGTTCATTACGCATGCGCGTATTCACGTATTCACGGGTATGGACATTGAATTGTTAAAGCGATCTTGACATAATATCGACCATGGTTCATTATTATTTAGATGAAAAATGGACATCAAATCGATAAAGCGACGTTGACAAATATCGACTGTGGTTCATTATTATCATTTGGACGAAATGACCATTTGTCTTTTAAAACTCTCTCTCGGATTGGAAGAAAAAGCGTGGAATTAATGCTGTATCATCTGTGACGTTGTCACGCTAACAATATTTTTTTATATTTGTTATATTTGTTACTTTTGTACTCCCGGTATTTCCTCTCGGTTCGGAATGCGTATTAACAGGTCAAGCAGAAGCCTCTGATCCTAGAAATCCATCGCCGTCAGCTAAAATTTCTGGGTCACATCTTGAGAAAACCAACTGACGAGCCTATTAACAAATATGCCTTCTACCAACCTCGGCATGGAAAGCGAAAATCTGGCAGGCCGAAAACAATGTTCCACCAGTATATTGCCAAAGTCATAAACAGCGAGCACCCACCACTACCAGACGGATGGCGCAGGATAGGAAACAGTGGGGAAGGATCGTGGCCGACTGCCTTGCAGCCGGCTGAGTAGTAGTAGTAGTAGTAGTAGTAGTATTAACTTTCCCTTTAAGGTCGCGGGGGACAGGTTCCACTCATCAGTATACATTTATGAAAAGAGTATGTACGAATTGCGACGGCCGATACCGAAAATGCGCGAAATTTTCACGAACAGGCTCTGTAATGTTTCTTCATCAATAATTGGACGTGCCAAGTGCTGTCTGGTAAAATACACTATTTTGCAACGCATTGTTCTTATTGCCTATGAAGTGTTGACAATAGCCCGGAGATTAAAAATAGCAAAATTACCATAAATATATATTTTTTGCATCCCGTGTTTGCTCGGGAAGCCTTCGGAAGCGTAAAACAAGCAATTTTGTGTCCAAGAATTCAGCGTGGATCGAGAATTTCATGAGTTGACATTGTAGGGAGGTAAAAAAGGTGTATTGTAGATTGTCATATCTGGCTCAAATTTTTTAAATAGGCTTTCAAAGGTAAGATACGAGGCTTCAAATTCTAACATGGACAATTTTACTCCTTTAAAAGCTAATAACTTTTAATTAAAGTTGAAATAAAAAAATCGGAGTCAGATATGACACAATAGACGTTTTGACGGATCAGTGAGTGGAGGAATCAACTTGCTTTGTGTTCTTCTCGAGGAGCAAAGTTGGACACAAAACCACGTTTCAAAAAAAATAAATAAATAAATAACTGTCGTGGCTTACAGCATTACCCCAAAGCGCGATCCCTTCAATAAAAAACGACCCTTACGCACTTTTATTATTCGCCAATATCTCTGTTTAATTTTAGCGAAGTCGGCTTTCAAACGTTCACCATTTAACGTTTTTTAAAGTGACACCCCTGCCAAAATTTTGCCGTATGAATTTATTCATGGCCAGGTGTCCCCGGCGACCTTAAGCGCACTTCAAAATCCTTCTGTTTTAATCTCAATTACCTCAGCACATCAGATACAAAGTCATTGTCAATTTTACCTTTCTGTTCCCTTTATCCTCGGAGTCACGCGTCAGACAGATGTAAGTTTTCGATCGCTTTATTGTCATTGTTGTATTTTTCTGATGTTCATATAACGTATAGATGGTTTTCACTCACGTGACCTTCAGTCCTGTGGGACTCAAATGACAAAGGCCGTGGCGGCCATGTTGGTATACATAACAAAAGAAGTTCATTAAAATTCTTTTGTAGGTGTGCACCAACATGGCTGCCGTGACGTAAAGTGAAAACCACCTTTTGTGTGTGGAGACATGGTGGTCTAGTGGCTAGCGCGTCGGACTTTCAACCTGAAGGTCGGTGGTTCGAGCCTGGTCTCTGCCGTCGTGTTGTTTCCTTAGACAAGAAACTTTACTCCACACTGTCTCTCTCCACCCAGGTGTATAAATGGGTACCGGCGACAAAATGCTGGGGGTAACCCTGCGATGGACTAGCATCCCATCCAGGGGGGAGTAGCAATATTCCTAGTCGCTTCATGCTACAGAAACCGGGTTAAGCTCCGGCCGTGTGAGCCACCTGGCTCGTGTGCGACTTTACCTTTTGTGTGTTAGTTTTCACTGATTCATTGGATCACGTACAACAATAAGGTATTATGGAAAATAATTCTACTGCGTGGTTCTTTTTTCTTTCTTGAGCAAACATGTATAAGGTTAAATCGCAAAGGAAAGTCAATTGCAGTTTGCATTGAAATATTCTGAAATAAAACATGCATGGAGGGTTGCCTCTCATACCAAATGTTAATGTAAATGCACATTTCATACGCAAGCAAAATATATTTTTACAATCCCACCAACTCCTCTTCTCCTTTTTATTCAACTATCTCTACGCTAATCCAATTCATCCATCAGCTGTTCACAACTTGATTTTGAACCACTTGGTTTATAACATTGATTTGAATAAAGGATAAGGAACATTGATTGACATTTAAACTTTTGTACGTTAGGTCATATTTCAGTCAGTAAATCAATTTCAGAAGAAGAGTCCCATTTTATTTTGCTAACCCGTATCAAGTCTGTTAAGTTAACCTGTATCACTGACAGGCTAACCTGTAGCCGACGGCCCGCCACAGAAGTAAGTAGATTATGCCGGATTGTGAAATTATACTTCGAGCTATTTTGGAGTCAGATCATTGTATGAGAATTAGGTTATACATAGTTACAAAACGATTTTGTATTGTCCTGTTTTCAGATTGAATAATTGCAATATCAACTTTAATAAATAAATTGTACGATTTGTGGCACGTGGATGTTCATCGCCGGACAGAACGTTAAACTTTACTTACTACGCGGAAAAAAAGCCTCTTAAATATTACAACTACGAAATGAAGAATAAACAGTCAATAGATTCTACGGTGTTACAGTGAGTCTTCAACTGTGGAGCATTAGTTGCTAACTCTTATGACCTTGAAGTTGCTATGTCAAGTGATATGACGTCACTTTATGGTCATTTATATCTGTGAATATGCGAAGCAATTCCTTTGACTTCGAACTTAGTATGGAACATTAAAACCGACCTCTGGAATTCAAATGGATTTTTCTAGACTTCGATAAACGCTACAGCACGATATATGTTTCTAAATGCGAAGTCATTCGAGAAAGCGCCAACCTTTTAAACAATTCATCTAAACTCTTAATCTCAAAAACACTTGAAATAAATCGGTCAAAAGCGTTAATCAAAACTGTCAATAGGTATTTTGTAATCAGTGTAAATTATTTTAATGTTTCTCACGGAAACACCTTGCGATTACAAGACTCTGCATATTGAGATGCCCATGGGGCGACCACTCAGTGTCATTTGGTGATGATGATGATGATGATGATGATGATGATGATGATGATGATGAACTTTATTCATGTGTCAATGTATTTAGCTAGCGCTAATTGGGGACACAACATAAAGATACAATAAATAATGAATAGTATGATAAATAAAAGTTAAGAAATAAGAAAGCTATGAAAGATTTTTCGTCCGGGACAACCGAAGAAACATATATTTTCGCACCCTGACGTTTCTTTGTATGTTGGTTAATAAGGATGGACAGGATGTAATCAAAGGCTCCTAAGAGCCAACCCGTGAATCAGAAATGCTATAAACGCGTAACGCAATATTGCGGTAAGATTTTGTTCTTCAATTCGCGCCTCCCGACCGCCATTCCCGGCACCAAGTCGAAACCTCAAACCACTCGAACATCGTGGAACACACACTCAATTAAGACTAAATTTTATTATTTCAAGGTAGATACGCATCAAAACGCGTGTCTCGGTTGAAAAAATTCTGTTAGATCGACTTCAATGTTGCATTCAAGACTCCTGAATGCGAAACATCTTTAAGCTTATTGTTGTTTCTATTCGTTTACAACAAATTAGTTATTGTTATCGATGGATTCACGTTGTTCTTGTTAAGAAACGTATTCGTAACAAACCATTACGTCACTAAGTTTACAGCTGAGCGATGGAACGAACGAGCGAACGAGTGAGTGAGTGAATTAGCCACCATTACCGATAACCGTTCATTACGCTTGCGCGTATTCACTGGTTAAAAGGGATTGCAACATTATTTCTTCTTTAATGAATTCCACTCTGCCCAGGTGAAAGGGTTTTTACATGTCATAGCAAAGTCGGTGTTATTGTTCTGCAGTTATTTAATTTGGATAAGGAGAAAATACTCACCTGATGCTCTTTTAACTTTATCTGAAGAACGGCTGACTTCGTTCTCGCCTTGCGACAATATTTTCTTCAGCTCATTTTCCCACTTCTCTAGAGTTTTTTCCGCTGCATATTTTACTCGAATATCATCATGAGGACCAGGCTCAAGAGGTCGGTTGTCGTCATCCGACCAGTGCCAGTGACTCGCGGCCTTCAGCTCTGCATGACAGTTGAAATCCTGGGGGGTTGTGGGATAGTGATCTTTCATGTAGATTAAAACGGCTTGCACCAGTGTGCTGTCGTCCATTAGAGACATTCCTCCTCGGTATTTTGGGACTGTTGATCTTACCCATGTAAGAGACTCCAGTTCTTTTTCAATGCAGTCACTACCCTATGATAGTAAAGCGCAGGAAGGAGTGTGAAATCAAAACTTGTCAACATTTTATCTGCTTGCACAAGAACAAAACATTTAGACGAAGATCAGGTCCAAACCACACCGTTGTAAATTTGAACTGAACTAACGCTATTATTCAAACTTAGCCCCTGTTGACGAATTTCAATAAAAAGTCAACTTTTGCGTTCGCCGAATAATCTTTTGATAATTTGCTTTTTTAAAAAGACAGTCTTTATAAATCCTTTTTTTTTAGGGAAACAAAGCAGAGCCGTTTCTATTAAAAGTAAAAGCAATAGCACAAAATTAAAATTATATTATTATAATTGGTGCTTTCATTTACTTTGGATCAGTTTAAAAGTGACGTAAAATGCTTACTTTATATTTAACCAAGCAGACTCCTTTAAACGTAGGATGGTCTTTAGCGATTAATTTGTCTGATTTAGTAATGTCAGTTTCCCAGAGACAAACTGTTGGATTTGCTCTTGTGCTCTGTCTTGATGGTGACTGGTCTTGGTCAAGGGGATAATACAAGTTCCGATTGGTTATAAGCCAAGCTGCAAGCAAGAACATATAAAAGCAATGTTTAATATTATCCAGTAATTTTTGAATTTCCGTACATACAAGTAAAATAATGACTTAGGCGGCATTCCTTGATGTTTTAGAGGCAAATCAGTCCTATATTGAACGACTGTTACTCCATTCTCTGAGTAGGTCGAGCTGGCTACTTTACCCATTTAATAGGACAATGAATAAACTTTTTGAAAAAGTGAATTTGATTGAAATTGATCTTACCACAGCAACACAACGATAGCGTCATGTGTTTTATACATTACCAATTTTCTCGATATCTTCTTGAACACTTGAAGCGGAGCTATGTCGACTCTACATGTCTATTTTCGAAATTGCAAAATTTGAGAACATCATTCTAACAGCGATTTCAAATAAAACTAGACAAGTAGTAATCGGGGATTATAAGTGCGCTCGAATTTTTTTCTGTTAGAGGAGTAAGTTGGGTGCTACACAGAAATTATCCCCCTTCCCCCTTATCAAGGGAGATGTTGCACATTTTAGACTACAGGTTATTCCTGTTTTGGCCTGGAAAGGAGAAATGGCTGGAGAGGGGTACGAGGGCATGTTGCATGACTTTTTGCGTGTCTGTCTGCTTTTGTCTTAAGGAGCTAAGGGAATAGAGGGGGAGATTGCCTGGAGGTTCCGCCCCGAGGTCCGAACCATTACCCTTTTATATAATATTTTTAGGAGAAAAGGTACTCATTTGATATATCTTCTATAACCAATGAAATGGCACTCTATTTACATACCTACAGCAGAAACACTGTAGTCCTGCAGTGTACTTTTGGAATGAACTTAATCAACCCTATTGTGTATTGGCGTTAGAATAAGTAAATCAAGGCGACGTTTGGTGCGTTTTTTCTAAACATCTTGAAAAGTTCATTTTAAATACCAAAATGACAGTTCCAGACTTCCATTTTCTATACTTCACCTTATCCAGGGTTTTCAAAATGAAAAAGGTGATTTTAAATTGGGCACAATAGTAGTCTCTAGTAATTTAAAGTTAAAATATGGTATTGTGAGTCTAAACTGAAGTTAAAGAAATTAGTCTTTATTTCAGCTGTAACTTGAATTGAATTTTAATCACAACAGTACATCTGGAATAGTTATCTATACCTGGTGAGAATGCAATTTCACTTATTGTACAATAACAGCAACGGGCAAATCAGGCGGCTGATGCTATGTTAGCATAAATAGCAAGCCCAAACTAAGTTACTACTGCAATTGTCAGGAAGCACACCTCCTCTCAATGTTGAACCATTTCAGGACTATTATGATGCATAAAATGTTCAAAACCTGATTTTGAACTACATACTTTTTTGTAACTACAACAATTAAATCCTGATTGACATTTGTTGCGCCGCCGAGCTACACAACTCGGTAGATTTACTTTGTGACCGAGCTACACACCAGGAGTCGCACACACTTCCATAAAACTTTGACGAAGCATATTGAAAACCATTGCCTGACGACTTACTCGAAAATAAGGCTACAGTAAGGACACTTTACTTACCAAGAGTAGAGCAGAGTAAAATCTTTCAAATAAAAACAATTTCACACACTAGCAGCGAGCTGACAAAGAGTAGAGCTGAGTAAAACCTTTTAAAGAAAAACCGTATATAGCGAAAAACAACTGTCATTAGCGCGCGCTAAAATAGCGAATTTAAAGGGACACTGTCACCCATTTTTAGTATCACTTTGAAAAACCAAAAAACACATTTGGAAACCTTAAAATAATGGTCCAGTTTTGTTCACAAATACTCTACCAGTACACAGAAACTAGTATTTGTTATCTTTGGCTGCGGATGGCCAGGATGGAAATGGATTGCAACTTGAAAAAATTGGCCAATTTTTTCAAGTTCCTCCCAATAGTCGTGGAAAAATCGCAGAAAAACTTATTATGGTTTGTTCTTCCTTGAAGAAATCACTTGATATTATCTTCTTGGTGTTCTAAAAGCAATTTTATGTTTGAGGTGAAGGTACTTTGTCATATATTTAGTGTATTTTGACCAAAACACAGCAAAATCTGCGTGACAATGCCGCTAATTAATGTCGTTAAATAGCGTCATCAAAGTACAAATTAAAGTTCAAAAATGAAACATTCCGTACATGTGTAGTTGCTCTTTCTCAGCTTTTTTTTTCAACCATGCAATTGCCGACTCGAGAGAAATTACTACGTTTAGAAACTCGATAATATTCATCGTTTTCTCTCAAAATGACATATTTATTCGCCATATGATCGCGACATTAATGCGCTATTTTAGCGCGCGATAATACAGTTGCTTTCGCTATATAGCGTGGCACCCCTAAAAGTAACCAAAGCCAACCGTTCCACTAATACAGTTGCTTTCGCTATAGAGCGCGGCATCCCTAAAAGTAACCAAAGCCAACCGTTCCACGCACGAGCAGCGAGCTGACGCGAGCGAAAGCGAAAGCAGATGAAAGCGTCACCACGTTTGTACACGTGTCAAAGCGAGGCTAATTGCTAATTGCGAGGCTAATTGCGAGCCTAATTGCGCATGAAAGCGAGGCAAATGTGTGTCGACACAGAGAAAAATCTCAAATTTTTTCGCGATACACACGATTAGGCTTGCGTTCTCCTTCATCGAACGCAATTAGTTTCTGATCACTATTCTATGTCACTGTAATCTCATTGCTGTTCTTAAGTAAGATTAAATTGTTATTTTTACTACAACTGTACCACCATTTGAGTTGTTATTTTTTGTACAACATCACTCTTCAGCAACAGTACAGATCACGTTAATAAAGGTTACTTACTTACTTACTCTCTTACTTACTTACTTGCTTACTGACTTACTTACTTACTTACTTACTTACAGTAAACTCCTGCGATCACAACCATTCAAGCAAATAGTGAATTGGGCTAACAATTATTTGATACCAGTATATAGAACAAAAACTACAGCAGTATCTAAAGGGAACAGGTTAATTTGGGAGATAACACTCACAAGCTTCAAAAATAGAATTTAATCGAGATAGCAGGATTTAGCTGTTTTCCTGATAAACAAACTCTCACCCAATCAAATAAACAGAACACCACTGCATATTGTCCTGGACCCATGTCCACAACAGTACTATACATCCACTTTCAGACCAATTTTCCTTCTGATAAAAATTAATGAAAATAGGTTGGGGGGGGGGGGGGGGGGAGAAGGACCTGAGGATCTTTTGATACCCAGTCCCATAGCAGCTACAGCGACCTACAGCTCAAGTACAAGTTAAATGGAAGCGGCTGGGAACGAAAATGTCTCAACTTTAAATTCTGGGGCCATTGCAGGCGCCGGCATGTAACCCAACCTCCCCAGTCAAATCAAAAATTCCATCTCTCCTCCCACATCGCTAAAATTTTGCAGTGCCAGGGTGATATGGCTGTGCGCATGGTACTGGCCAGGCCCGCAGGGTTGATGTTCGAGTGTGTCACTTGCTTTTTTCGTATTTTTACTTAAAATTTACTGACACACCGATCGATCGGAAAGAATGCTGATCCACCTCTCCATACGCATGCCGTGAGAGGACGGCCGTGCTGTCTCCAGCCAACAGCTACCACATGTGTCGTGTGGAGCTGGCGCTTATAGGGATGCTTGCAGCCCCGATGGAAATAAAGTGGCGGGGTCGATGATCTTATGCGAGACCTTGCTTGGCTATGCCATGCCCATGAGTCCTAACTAGGACAAAACATATGGCTGTGTGCATGCGTAAGGTACGTACTGGTCAGGCATCGGAGTTGATTCCATGTGCAATTATTTATATGCAACTGCACGAGGACGAAGTAGACTTGGTCCAAGTCTAAGTTCCCGGAATCCTGGATAAAATTGCAACATCCCGGCCAGGTAGGATGTCACCTTAGATTTCAGGCGGGATCCCGGGTAGGGATGTTACCTGGGATTTTAGGCAGGAACCCAGGTGGGATCCCACCTGGGATATTCCATAATCCAAAGTGGTTTGTCACCTGGGATTTTGGGTGTGTTCCCGGGTGTGACTGTGTCCATGGCTGCCACTGCCAGGGTGATATGGCTGTGTGCATGCGTAAGGTACTGGCCAGGCCGCGGGGTTGGTGTTCGGGTGTGTCACTCGCTTTTTTCGTATTTTCACATATTGAGAGCAGGTCAAATGTGAGTCAAATGTGAGTCAAATGTGAGTCAAATGCAACTGCACGAGGACGAAGTAGACTCAGCCCAAGTCTAAGTTCCCGGGATCCTGGATAAAATTGCAAGATCCCAGGTGGGATGTCACCTTACATTTCAGGCGGGATCCCGGGTGGGGATGTTACCTGGGAGTTTAGGCAGGAACTCAGGTGGGATAGGTGGGATCTCACCTGGGATATTCCATAATCCAAAATGGGATGTCACCCGGGATTTTGGGTGTGTTCCTGAGTGTGACTGGCGGGATCCCAGGTGGGATCCCACCTGGGATGTTCCATAATTCCGTGATGTCACCTGGGATTTTAGGTGGGATCCCGTTTGGGATTGGCGGGAGTGTTTTGCCTTGACTCCGTCTTATGAAAGGAATAACAGTGGTGACAAAACAACCCAAAACGGCTTGAAATACCCCAAAGGACAAAAAGGATACACCAGAGTTGTCACTTTATTGAATTACCGTTTAAATTTCGCTTTATTAAGTGTTCGAAATCTACGTTATTTTTCCCCAAATAAAGTCTTATAAAACGCTCAAATTTTTAAAACGGCCGCCGTGTAACCCAATACCGCTTTCATCGAAGGCCCGATCACCCCCCCCCCCCCCCCCTCGTCATGCCCCGTCTCAAACAGCGCTAATAATTAATCTCCGCTTTCTCGTGACGTGAGCTTGGGCTACCTGTGGTGTTACTGACTTGCTCTAGTCAAACTTTTAATTTACGAGCCCGTGATTCTCCGAATTATGGTGATGAAATTCAGGATTCGTGCAATTGAACGAAGATAAAACATGATCTATACTATCTACTGTAAAAGTCACAAATAATATCCTCCCCCCTCCACCCCCCCCCCCCCCCTCCTCCAACGATGCACTCAATAGCCTTTACTTGTTTTTATTGGAAAGTTCAAGCAAGTAACCGTGGCCGACGACAATTCTGCTGGTGTACGTTGGATCAAAGTAGTGATCTGATCGGTTTAATAAGTGAAAATATAGTACAGAAGCAAAGACCGATACAACGTACGTAGAATTTTAGAAGATGCATGTACTATATTTCGGCTGGCTAAACCAACCTTCTTCATGTACAGTGAGGTAACATTTACGTTGGTTTGTTTTATAATTAACATGTTTACGTAACAATGGAAATACGTAGGGTTCCACCTAGAAAAATAACAATGATAACGAAAAACTACAAAAAACAATAAAAGGAAACTAAATAATACAACCATGTTTCTTCGCGAATGTTGAGGCCATGCATGAGGTATAAGTGTTCTGCCTTTTGAAATTAAAAAAAGCTTCTTTGGCCTTAAGTATTGAGTCTCAGTTAGAGAAAATGTTTCTCAATGGGGATTTGTTGCATGTCATTATGGATGAGTCAATTCCAGCAGTGCCCATCCCCCCCGGGCCATTTACACATGTTGCTATCCCGGGTGCACGTGTGGGGCATTTTTTTTATCTTGGCCCCAGGGGCGGGTATTAGCACACCCGTCATTTACCCCGGGGAATTTGACAGCCACGTGGCTTCGGCCTCGCAGTTTGACAACTCTTTAGCTTCAAACATGGCATCCTTCAAGGACTTTCATTGGCAAGAACGAGGAGTTTGACGGAGAATGGCTGGTCCAGCAAGGACTAGAAAAACTTGTAGACATTTTTAAATTTATGTTTGAAAGTTTTGTTTCGTTTTAATATATCGTAAACGTTTTCATTTCAAAGGCAAAAGAATTTAAGAAGATGCATACATCTATAGTCGCTTCTTGAATTGATAGCCGTTCGAACTACAGTGGAACTTCGATTTCTTGAACTCTCGGTTTCTCGAACTTCCGGATAACTCGAACCAAAAGCTGTTTCCCTTCGATACTAATACTATAGTTTTATAACATCATCACTCGGATGAATATATTTAATAAACCTCATTTTTTCTCAACTTACAGTACTCAGATGGGCACTGCTGGAATTGACTCATCCATTAGCAGTGTGATTAGGAGAGGAGAGAAAATGTTCGGCGGCTGTAGTAGGTTTAGATTTGGTGTTAGGATTATCTATGGTACGGCGGTGTTCATTAAATCTGTCTTTTAAGTGTTTTTTAATCTCTCCAATATATAGTAAATTACAGCGGTTGGATTGAATCATGTAGACTAGATTTATGGTGTCACAGGTCAGGTTAGATTTGATAGTACGCGTTTCACCGGTAGCAAGAATGATGATTAGTAAGTCCGTCGGAAATGTAGGGACAAGCAGTACAGTTCTTTCCACCCTCAACGGAAAGAGCCGCAAGGGAGTTGGGGATGAGGGTTAGTAGAGTTATAAGGAAGTTTAGCTGAAACTAGTATGTCACGGAGGTTGATATCGAAACCAATCAAATCGATTGATTGAAAATCGGTATCGATTTTATCGATTGCCACTCCGGGATAACTAGCATGATAGGCGTGAAAAGGAGGTGGAAATGCAAACCTTGAGAAAATTGGTGTGATAAAGCTATTAATATACGTGATTTTAAAATACTTTCATATCTGGGGATATATTGTACCTTCGTAAATGTTGTGTGTCACTAAATCCAATAGTGGACACCTTTCTGTTCCAGCCCTGTAAACAAGCTTCTCTTTGTCGCACAACATCTCTTTAGCAACTCTTCTAAGGAAGGTAAAGAAAACAAGTTTTTTTATTCTATGAGCAGAGAGGCAGTAGTATATAACATTGCAAATAAAGCCTAGAATAGTAAGTCTCGCAAGTATGAATCAGAGAAAAATTATTTAAAAACCTTTTCAGAAGGGGTCTTCACTTAAAACTGAAAAAAGCGAACTTGAAAGCGTAGAAAATTTTAATTATCTTAATTAAATTTTTTATTTATTGGTCTTGATTAATTTTGAGTCAATTTGGACGGTTTTTAAGAGGTTTTGAAAAATTTCAGAAATCCAAGATGGCGGATCCAAGATGGCGGCCGTATAACTAATTACCTAATAACTACGTCATATGACGTCATCGCTCCAATGTGCGGACCGCAAAGGAGACAGTTTTGGACGTACTATGTACCCTCTAGGTTTCATTGTCAAAGCCTTAATGTTCTTGAAGTTAGAAACTAAGGCTCAGAAACTCCAAAAAAGCCCAGGCAAAATAGGGTTAATAGCCCTTTTCGCGGACAACACAGCTTATAACAACTGCGAAAAAGGGTACTTTGTTAATTATTAATTAATTCTGGCGGGCTGAAGAACACCTGGTGGCTGCGGGTAGGTCGGGATCTGTAAATACCGATGTGCAAAATATTATCTGAAAGTTTCATTGACATTGATTCACTGGAACGCCTTTAAATGTAAAGATGAAGACGACGTACGAACCGGCGACAAATTTGCGTTACAAAATTCACTTTTTTAAGTTATGCTTAATAATGATTTCAAATCATTGCGCACTGCATTCCTCCATGACTTATACATTTCGTTGTTATCTGCTGTGCATTTATTATTATCTGTATTCGAGCATGATTGTACCTTATAATAGAGTGAATTCGTATAACCCGTGCTTTATATGCTAATGAGTCGTGTTATATTCTAATGAGCTATGTACAATAAAACAATAGGCGTGTGGTCGAAAACCCCAAACAATGCTTCTATAAGATTTTAATTAATTTTATAACAAATAAAAAGTCAGCCGTCTCAATTCCCTTTGTTTTATTGTACACAGCTCATTACAATATAACGCGGCTCATTAGCATATAAAACACGGGTTATACGAATTCACTCTATTACTCTCCTTACTACTTTCCAGATTCCCTTAAGTCTCTTTTTATGATTATTTTGAGCAAGAAATGCCTTTTGCGTTTTAAAAACGTTTTTACAGCAGGCATTTTAAACGCAAAAGAAAAAATATGCAAAGAAATTTGCATCAACAAACATACGTGGAAATGTTTCAAACACGGAGGAATGTAGTGCGGATTGATTTGAAATAATTACTGAGCATAACTTAAAGAAGTGAATTTGTAACGCAAACATTTTGGCCGGTTCGTACGTCGTCTTCATTTATAAATTTAAAGGCGTTCAAGTAAATCAATGTCAATAAAACTTTCAGATAATATTTTTCACATCGGTAAGCATGCGTGGTGAACGTTTTAAAAAAATCCATCGTGCCGTTTCTCAGATTTTTGTAAAAGCGATTAAAATTGAAAATTACCCAAAAATTGCACATGAAGCGATGTTAGAAAAAACGATATACAGAAATTTTTTATTCTTGCAAAATATATATGCCATATACTATATTTTAAGATGTCTGTGGAATTTTCAATGCGAAATCTTAAACGCGCAAAATTTCACGTTTATCGTCGTCATGGTAATATTGATTTTACCAGAAAATACACCTTGCCAAACTTCAATTCAAAACCAGTTAATAGTGAAAATTTCACGATAATCTGACTTGGAGAAGACCGCTTAAAAGCCGATTGAAAAATGTAGGTATGGTCTCCAGAAAACTGTATCGAACCACCTTAACGCTTATCGCAGTCATGATCTGAACTGGAAACTATAAGAGAAATGTTTTCTACGTTGCTTTTTCTACTTTAGTAGAATCGAATAAATGATTTTGTGTTATCACAAAACAAAACAAAACAAAACAAGAGGCTCCAAGTAGCCTATACTCATGCCCATGCGTAAGAAAGTTTTATGGTATATTTTAAAAAATGTATTTGAACTGCAGCGCTAATTGGAGTAGTCTCGGGTAGCAAGCCCTGAAATATAAACTACCCATTTTCTTGAAACAATTTAATCGCAGGGACCAATGTGACTTATTTTCACAGGAAAAGTTGAAAATTTACATGCACATGTAAAAAGTAATTTACAACATGTAAATATGGATTTACGTACTTTGTAAACTGCGATTTACATGTTAGGGTTTTGTAAATAAAATTTACATGAAATTTACAGCTTTGAACACACATGTAAATCTACTGTAAATAGTTATTTACATGGTTCTTGCTACAGTGAGAAAAAAGAGGGTTATGTAAATAACATGGAAATTATTCCACACACATTTACAGTATCTAGACCCTGTAAATAACATGTAAATCGAAAAAGGGAGCCTGCAAGGAACAATGTAAATAACATGTAAATCGAAAAAGGGAGGCTATCCTGTAAATAACATGTAAATAAAAAAAGATAGATTATAAGGAAACCTGTAAATAACATGTAAATCGAAAAAGGGAGGCTATCATGTAAATAACATGTAAATCAAAAAAGGGGGCTATCCTGTAAATAACATGTAAATCGAAAAAAGGAGCCTGCAAGGAACCCTGTAAATAACATGTAAATCGAAAAAGGGAGGCTATCCTGTAAATAACATGTAAATAAAAAAGAGAGACTACAAGGAGCCCTGTAAATAACATGTAAATCGAAAAAGGGAGGCTATCATGTAAATAACATGTAAATAAAAAAGGGGGGCTATCCTGTAAATAACATGTAAATCGAAAAAGGGAGCCTGCAAGGAACCATGTAAATAACATGTTAATCGAAAAAGGGAGGCTATCCTGTAAATAACATGTAAATCGAAAAAGGGAGGATATCATGTAAATAACATGTAAATCAAAAAAGGGGGCTATCCTGTAAATAACATGCAAATCAAAAAAGAGAGACTATAAGGAACCCTCTAAATAGCATGTAAATCGAGAAAAGGGGGGCTATCCTGTAAATAACATGTAAGGGAGGAGGGAGGAGCACGAAAAGCTGAAACACGCGTGTGAGGATTAGAGAGTCACAGTATCGAACTTCTTGATAACTAGAACTAAAGGCAGTTTTCCCCTGCTTCACTCTATTACAATTATTCGTTACCTCCAATAACTTGAAATTTTATTAACTCGAACTGTTTTAAGTTTTCTCTGACGGCTCGAGTTATGTAGATTCTAAAAACTCACGCCAAAATGCGGGTGCCTTTGAAACACTGAAATCGACCGGAACTGTGGTATTGAAGCTAAATGAAAATAGGAAGCTGTGAAAGACATGAACACTGATAAATTACATGGGACTTCTACCATATCATCGGACTTTATCAAAACTCAGTCCAACTTTTTATCGATGATCTGTACTATTTAAAGCGTATTAAAAATGCTCTTATTGAACTACATACTTATTGAATCCATAGCTGCAAAAACCATGTAATTAAAATGGGAGACTCCAGATACTCTGTAACAATATATCATGTAACCCTTTTAAAAGTCGTGTAAATGAAAATAGCGAGACCGATAAATTCCTGTAAAAGAAGCGCTTGAGTGTGCACTCGGGCATATTGTTGATTCTCGGCAGCCAGTTGGAAAATAAAACTGCAACAACAGACAGAGCCAACGTCAAGATTACTTAGCGTTCGGTATTGGTAGAATAGCTTACCGGAATAATAAAAGTACGAAGACTTTCCTTGAAAATGATGCCGCGCATGTGACGCGTGAAGCGTGATACGCGTCAGAATTCTCATGCAAAACAAGGCCGGTCCCCTTATTAAAATTGTTCTAGCACTGATAATGTCAAAAATAAAATAATAAAATAGGCCAACTTTAAAGTGCAAAGAGAGATTCGTAAAAGTTGCATAGTCTAGTTCAGTGGGTAAATGGCTGGTACCCCGTGAGCACCTGAAAACGTTTACCTTTTACGAGGATCCTGGGGAAATATAACAAATTTTTCAGTTATTCTAGGAGCAAAATTATATAAGCAGAAGCTAGATTCTCGTCAGTGACTCCTTGGAAACGGGAAAGTTAATTCTCCAAAATCTCTCCGTTAAGCTAAAACATGCTGGATCCATGCAACTCAGGGCCTACGAAAGGGTACAATCTATGTCCCTATACATGACGCATCCACCGCTGAATACTGAATGCCACTGACCCGAAGGCGCCGAAGGCGGGATATTTTCAACGGTCGAATGGCGGTCGAGTTTGACTACTGGCGAAGCTTCGGGCCTTAAAACGGCTTTATTCAGTGGAAATCTCAATACAAAATGCCCTAAAAGAATGAAGAAGAACCCACGCATCTTTGCAGGTATGTTTTTACCGCTGGGTAGCGTTTCGATTTAATTTGTATTGTCAACCATGGCACGAATCTACATGTACATGTAAGCTTTACATGAAACACAAATGTCAATGATTTTTGAAATGCTAAATACTCAAATCAGTTTATTTTCACAAAAATGGTGGGATATATTTCACTTTAAACCGTCACAACTTGATAGAAAATGAATCGAAAAAGATCAGTTTTGAGAAATGTACATTAGGGTTTATAGAGGGTTACAAGAACACAGCTCATGGCACACGTAAGTTAACTTAATAATTTAAGCTTACATGTAAGTTTATACCTGCAAAGTTTTACAATACATGAAGGGGCAGAATACTTCAACTACATAAATCAAGACTGCTACTGTGGTCCAGCAGTCACCAAATCATAATTTACATAATAAACCCGCCATCTCTTTTTGGAGCTGCTACTGCGGTCTGCAGTCTGGCAGTCGACATTATTTACATAACAACTGTAACTGACCTCCACAACGAAACAAAAGCATTGTGTGTATTTCTCGTTCTTTATGTGCCCCAAGCGAAAAATAATATAAAACGGTGAGAGCGAAAAATATAAAATGGTGAGCATACTTGCCCAAATTCACAGTCAACCACTTCGATCGTGACCGCGGTAGCAGTCGATTTTAGGACTTGGCTAAACTCATAGTCAAACACTTCGGGACCGCGGACCGCAGTAGTAGTTCATTTTAGTACTTGCCCAAAATTCACAGTCAACCACTTTTTAAATTTATGTCGATGAAAGTGGGCCAGGGATTCTGCAATAGCTCCTTTACCTGGAAATGCCTTGAATGCTTCTAACTGTCCAATGCCCAATACTGTCCAATACTATTGACTGAGTGGGAGGGCCGGACGGGAAAATAATTGGCTCAAGGTCATGGCGTACGGACCGAGCGCAGCGAGGTCCGTGCGCCATGACCGAGAGCCAAATATTTTCCCGTCCGGCCCGACCAAACTCAGTCAATAAGTATTTTATAATATGACTAGTAAGTACAAGAATAGTCGTGCAGTGCGAGGTCACTCTTGAACTCGAGCCGGGCCGGAAAGGCTTTTTCCGGACCGGCTCACATCAACCCGTCCAGCCCCGCTCACATCACCTTTCGATTCTATTTTCTGTATGATTGCGTCAGCGGGGCCGTACGGTCATATTATAATGTACATTTAAATACAGTTTTGTAAGCTTACATGTATAACTGAGAAATATTAAGTCTTTAAAACAACAACATTAAGTATGAATTAAGCTTAAATATGCAGATTGTATTGTGACTGGTCATCATCATCATCATCACTGGTCACTGGTCAGTATAAATAGCGGTCATTCTGCGAAAAGTTGTGTAATACGGCTTTGTATTTTTACAAATAAGGCGAGAAAAAATAAAAACTGACGAGTTAAAATGCCCAGCCTCATTACACAACTTTCTGCTGATTAAACTGTTTGTTATACATGTGCATGTTATTTTTTATATAGTTTACCTATTAGTACTATTATACAACAATCATCTATTCCCAAATATAAGTTTTTGAATAAATTTTAATGTTTTCCCTATCCTATAGTCAGACAAGTGCAATAATATGGCATATTTGACTGGTTTTGTTGCTTATTCGTGCCCTCAAATGCTATGTTGTGTAGATTTTGGACTCCAGACTGAGTATAAAACGCTGACTATATTAATTTATAATTCAACACATTGATACACTGCCCAAATATGGTAAAAAACGTTATCTATATACATGTATGCTGTGTCTACATGACGTATATCCAACGATGGAGGTAAATCTCGCATTTTGACAAGAGAATGCAAAAATGACAGACTGGCCTCAATATTTTTTCTTCAAACTGTGCTTTGTTATCAATGTGTTGAATTATAAAACTATTACTGCGCTCAAGCTTACGTGATATATCGCCCAATTTTAGCCGACAAGGCCATAGGCCAAGTCGGCTAAGGGATGGACCATTAGAAAAGTGATTTGGGGGGGTCAGGTGGGAACTTTGGGAGAGGCAAAAAAATTTTTTTGTCCACCTAAGGTGGAAATCTTTTTTTTTTTCACTCGATGGCTGGAATGTCTTTTTTTTAATAGTTTATTTTTTAATTGTCCTTGGGCAGATTTTTTTTTTTTGCGATAATGCATGGGAATTTTTTTTTCCTTAATAATTTACTGGGAATTTTTTTTTTTTGCTTTTGCCCCACCCCCCCCCCCCCCCATCACTTTTCTAATGGTCCATCCCTAAGAATTAGGCAATAAATTCAGGTGCGCTTTTGCGCTATAATAGTTAAGACATGTATATTACAGTTGTAAGACCAAAACTATAATTTATTGTAGTGCCTACAGCTATGTGCAGCTGTGTGCTATCTCTAATAGGTACTGATAGGTACTCCATGATAGGTACTGATAGGTACTCCATGCAATTCATTTTCATAACATTACAGATTAAAAATGTGAAGATGTTCACAGTTACAGGTTGTATCTTGTGTGATTGTGGAAAATAGGATACTGTCAGAAAGAAGAAACTATGAGACATCTACTTGAAGGCTTAGAAGGATAGTTTTGCAGCAGATTACTTGATAGATTAAGTCATAAATTAGGATGAAGTGACAGTTTTGGTCAGTCTGCATTTTGTACCCAGTCAGCAGACTGCACTTGATACCTACATGTAATATGCACTTATGTCAGTCTGCAATCTGCAGTCTGAATTTTATAACGTCCAAGATTGTAACTTGGTTGATCACTTAGACAGTACCCTTTCATAAAAATACCCTGTTGGTCTTGAGTGGGATTGACTTGAACATTGTACTGTGGAGTATTAAAGTTAAAAATTATTGGTCACCTCTTTCTGCACATTATTCAAAAATAATGTTCATTCACTGTAATTGTGAATGGATTGCATCATTCTTTTTAAACTCCCAATGTGAAATTAAATATTCTAATCAGTTAAAAGAAACACATTATTGAGTAATAAATAACCAGGTGTACATGTAACTGTATAGAGAGGTGAGGGTGTTTTTCTTATACACTGTACATGTATGGTGGTGTACTGTAGGTTTACATTACAGTGTAACTTGAAATTTTTAGTATCAGTATAAAGTGCAAGCTAGGTAATTTTGGGTTCACAGAAATTTTCTTTACACTGTATTATTATTTGTATTTATGATAAAAGGTGTTTATAAAAACATTGAAGCTGATCTAGATAAAAATTATATATCGTTAAAAGACTGAATTTTCGACTGCAGCTGCGGTCTTCATCAGAGTAACTAAAATATGCAGTTCAAGTGTAATATGCTAAAACTAAATTAAGAATCTTTATCTAGATCAGCTTCAACATTTTTATAAACACCTTTTATCATATATGGATACTGATCGCCCATCAAATATTATTTGTATTGTTGCTTGTATTATTTTAGAGTGTGAATATGCACCAAGACAAAAGCAAAATTTATATAAGAGCTGTAAATTGCTCTGTCTTGAAACTGAAAGGAGGATATCACCGTCTGTCCAGCATGCTTTGGTTAAAATTCAGGTGAATGACTTCTGATGAGAGTTTTATGTTTGTCACAGGAAAAAATGAAATAATTCTGAATGATAATGCTTGTACCATAGAAAATTCAGAAAATTGTGAGAAAAGTGAAGATTGATTTTGAACTAAAAACAACACAACCAGTGTTCGATTCAATAAGTCAAAGCAAGCAAATACATGGATATTTCTTCTAATATAAACCGGCATTGTTTTGAAATGGCAAGAAGGTTTATTGATTCCACGAATCTGTGAAGAGATTTCAAGCATCTACCATGCAATGCCGATTAAGGGTTTCGACCCCTCTGGGAATTTAAGCGGCCTTAAAGCAAAATGTAAACATAACCCAAAATGGAAAATATTCTGTAGAGGTGAACACAATAAAAAGGTTAACATTTCTTCTGCTATGACCAACTAACCTCCAACCTCAATGGCATCTGTGTAAAATGAGTTGCTTGCGGGTCACCGCCTTTTGATAATATAGTTTGCTTGCAATGCATGCCGGGAAGATAGTAAAATCCTCCTTTTGTACCCTGTATTTACAAGTCACTTTTTATTCTTAAACATGAACCTGCGGTATAAAAGGGCAAAGCCCCATGCCGAATCTAATGCAAATGAGCAAGAACAATAGATTTTGCTGGTTTGCACGAGTTGGACAGTCCAGCCCCCTTTTATTTCGCGGGTTTGGCTATGTTCATGTATATTATTCACATCAACCATATACCCATCTATTCACTGGTTATATTAAATAGTGACTCTGAGGATAGTATATTTAATGTTAAAGCAGTGATGTGGAAGTATGCTTCATATTTCTCTATTTCAAATACAATTAATTAACATGTAATTTCTGATTTCTTTTCTCCTATTAGAAATGGCATTATTCAAAGAGATTCAAGGAGAGCTTTTTATGGTGAGAGAATAATTATTGAATATGTTATATTTCCATGTACACAATATTATAAGGCTGCTTTCTAACAGGAGCCTGGTAGCAATTAGGCACCTAAGTAACTGACATTGGCACCTACATGTACAATGTTTGTGTTAATATTTTGCTGCAGCACTAAACATTATTCAAATGGGATCCTTAGGTCTGATCTCAAAATCAGTGTTTTACATGTAGTTCATGACTACTGTATGGAATAACATAATTTGGTGTTGTTTTCTTTTGATGTAGACACAATTAATTTACCCTGCCAAACATTCATGGTCAAATCTGATAAACTGCACCTAAATTTATCATACATTGTGTATTTTCTTGAGTTAAATGTCCCTGGTCTTTGTTTAAAACTTGGTCTTGTTAACCCAGAAAAATTTGAACCTGGTGTTTATTCAGGGACCAGCATTTTATTCATTGTCCCTTGGTGACTGATTTTTTTTTTATCAGTTCCCCATTCTCAGAAACTCATGGGTGTGTTTTATTGATATTCTTTGGAGAAATTGGATTGTGATCACTGTGTTAATAAGAAACCTTTGATCCAAAGTCCATAACTTGTCGCTGGATTTTCCATACTCATGTTTATTGTTAACTTAAAATCCTGGTTATAAGCCCACCCTGTTAATAATAGGCCAACAAAATTCTTCCAGTAATACCCCCTTCTGGATTAAGCTTCCACATCTCCTCCACAACAATTCGTTACATAAAGAACATAAACTGACTGAAACAATTGAACAGTACTGTATCACAATATTTTGTACTTATCATTCAATAAACGCTTACAAATTTGTATAAGCCCAGGACTAACATGTATAACTGGGATGTTGTGGCCTTTAAATTGTTATTAAAAATGAGCTTTACATGTAGTTTCCACTAGGTTTTTCATAATGTAAAATCTTATGCACAGGCCAGTTGCAGGTGACAGTATGTTATCATGCAAGTACCTTTGAGTGACCACATTTATACTGATTACAGATTGTAGCTTCAGTTCAGCAAGTGAAAGCATTTTTGTCAGATCTTTAATGCCATTTTGGCATAATTATATTCATAGGCTGCAGGTACCTGGCCTATTAATTAAAGGAGAAATGCTAAATTAACCTGGCTGATAAATTTTAAATCATTTTTGCCCTAGCAACAGACAAAAACCTTGGACCTGCTCTCTTATTTACCTACTGTAAATGACAATACTTCTAATTCTTGTCAGTGTTACTTGTATGTAATGTTGAAGTGTAAATGTTGTATACAAAATAAGTTCCACACATAATCTTGTTCAAAATCCCTGATGAAGTCTCTACTAACATGTATCAGATGAAACTGGTCTAGTAAAGCAAGATCAGCTGCTGTGTGCTGCCCACTTTTCTTTGGTAAAAAATAACTGGACGCAAAGGGCAGTTGCCTTAGTTACAGTCTCTATTAAGCGACCCTCTATTAAGCAGTCACTTAACAAATGCCCGGAATTAATTCGCTCCCCATGTTTACTGCAAACTTGACCGCATTTAAGCAATCTCCTCTATCAAGCGGTCAGTTGGTTATTCCCCAAGGGTGACCGCTTAATAGAGGTTTGACTGTATTTAGGCATACTACTACAAGACACGTCTTCTCACTGCAGCTGTTTTTTGTTTTGTTCCTTAGGCTTCAAGAGAAAGAGC
Source organism: Cladopsammia gracilis (assembly GCA_022457155.1). Lineage (NCBI taxonomy): Eukaryota > Metazoa > Cnidaria > Anthozoa > Scleractinia > Dendrophylliidae > Cladopsammia > Cladopsammia gracilis. The sequence continues at coordinate 789,188 of JAJGOT010000047.1, read as the reverse complement.
ATCCCCATGGCCAAGCTCTGGCAGAAAAAGATACCAAAGCTGCAGTCAATGTACACTGTACAGTGTACATGTAGCTCTTTGAAAGGAACAATGCAAACAAACAAAAAAATGCTAAAAAGTGATCAGTTACTGTGCCATATAGGTTCTACTTAAAATAGCATTTGAGTTATATAGTTATAATAGGCATAAAATGCCAGTTTTTATGACAAAAGACTGTCATAGTCAGCAGCCATTGTATTTACATGACAAATGGAAATATATTTTGACAAATTCTTGTTAAAACTTGCCTTAATATTATTTAGTCATAGGCAGAAAAATACCCACTTAAGCCCTGGCCAAACTGCCTGCAAGTATATGTCTAGATGCAAGTTGTTCCAAGTTGTAAACAAACCATTTCAATGTACATGTAGTCTCGCACATACACCCAAACCAAGGTAAACAGTAGTGACAGCAACTTGCGATAACTTGCTGTGGTTCATTAACTGGTATTAAAAACTTGCATCAACTTCCACAAGAATCTATGCTTATTCGAATTGAATGAAAGTTATTGATGTAACTTATTACCGATGTCGACTTGTCTCTCCATTTGGCCAGGGCCACAGATGTTCATGATCTTTTTTTCAACAAGTGAAAGAAAATTGACATCTTATAGTCTTTTAGAGGACCCCTCTGTGGTGAAGTTGGCATCCTCAATAGATTATTATTAACATGTATGCATTTAAACTGACATGCCTTGCACATTCCGTCTAAAACTGTAAAGTTGTATTCATTTTTGTGGCATGAAATATTTTATGTGATAAGGAATCAGCATTAAATCGAAAGAAATTGAGACTATTGCATTGCTAGACTAACAGCTGTACTTGTCTAAACAGTAAGGTCTTGAAATTATGGTATGGTGTTGCAAAAATGTTTGACAAAGCATTGATAAATAAAATATATTTAATATCTATTTTTCTATACTATTTTTCTATTTATGTTATTTACACGATAGTCACCCTTTTCGATTAACATGTTTTTACATGGTTCCTTACAGGCTTTCTTTTTCGATTTACATGTTATTTACAGGATAGCCCCACTTTTTCGATTTACATGTTATTTACAGGATAGCCCCCTTTTTCGATTTACATGTTATTTACATGATAGCTCCCCTTTTTCGATTTACATGTTATTTACATGATAGGCCCCCTTTTTCGATTTACATGTTATTTACAGGGTTCCTGTTTCGATTTACATGTTATTTACAGGATAGCCCCCCTTTTTCGATTTACATGTTATTTACAGGATAGCCCCCCTTTTTCGATTTACATGTTATTTACATGGTAGCCCCCCTTTTTCGATTTACACGTTATTTACATGCTTCCTTTTTTCGATTTACATGTTATTTACAAGATAGCCCCCCTTTTTCGATTTACATGTTATTTACAGGATAGCCCCCCCTTTTTCGATTTACATGTTATTTACATGGTAGCCCCCCTTTTTCGATTTACACGTTATTTACATGCTTCCTTTTTTCGATTTACATGTTATTTACAGGATAGCCCCCCTTTTTCGATTTACATGTTATTTACAGGATAGCCCCCCTTTTTCGATTTACATGTTATTTACAGGATAGCCCCCCTTTTTCGATTTACATGTTATTTACAGGATAGCCCCCCTTTTTCGATTTACATGTTATTTACATGGTAGCCCCCCTTTTTCGATTTACATGTTATTTACATGCTTCCTTTTTTCGATTTACATGTTATTTACATGCTTCCTTTTTTCGATTTACATGTTATTTACAGGATAGCCCCCCTTTTTCGATTTACATGTTATTTACATGATAGCCACCCCTTTCGATTTACATGTTATTTACAGGGTTCCTTACAGGCTCCCTTTCTCGATTTACATGTTATTTACAGGATCTTCTCTTGAATTTACATGTTTCACTCAAAATATTTACATGTTATTTACAGGTTTGACAATAACATGTAAAAGGGGAATTAGCATGTAAATTATCATTTACAGTATCTTTACATGTTATTTACATGTTATTTACATACAATGTAAATTTTCAACTTTTCCAGTGTTTATGAATTATTGAAACTGCTTGAAATTAAAGGGACTAGTCATCTGAAATATTTATTAGGCTGTCCCAGTTCCTGAAATTTGGCGTGTGGAAACACCAAACAGCTCATCCCGTATGAATAAAATGACCCATTCCGTTATATAAACCCAAATCGAATGATAAAACTCTACAAAGTCCATTTGTTCGAACAAGTTTTTGAATGCTTGACAGTATTTATCTAAAGCAGATGACAATTGGTCAGAAACTAATACTAATACTAGTACTATTTCATGCACGTGGCTTCTGGTCAAAGCAAAGTTCTGCATTCTTTGATGTTTGGGTGTGTCACCCCCAATGCATAATCTTATAAGGACCTTATCCCTCCAGCAGTATATCGCCAGCACGAAAACGAGATAAAACGCATGTATGCCAGCAGAGTATAATGGAGGTGGAGCAGGCCACATTTACCCCACTAGTATTCACTACAACAGAAGGCATGGCGCAAGAATGTAGACGATACCACAGTCGACTCGCAGAGCTTCTTGCAATCAAGAAAGGCAAAGATTATGCTACCACTATTTGAATTCCTGGATCAGAACGAAAGTCTCCTTCGCAACCTTGAGATAGCCTCAGAGGTTCGCGTTCAAAGAGGAGAGTCGCCATGGACTTACGAAACACGGACTTACAAGTTGAGAGTGGACGTGCAGAATTAATTAGTTAGATTTAATTTTTGCTTTTTCGTTTATTTTTTACCATTCGCCATGGACTTAAATTTAATTGTAATGCGCTTTTGAAAATTTTTATAGAAAAAGATTCTTTTAAGCACAATTTTCAATTTTATAATAGATTTTAATTCTTAAGGATTAGTCGGTAGTTTTATTATCAATTTTTAATTTGTAAGATTTTATTTAGGACCATCTGTGTAATATATTTTATGTAAACTGTGGAACCACAGAGTGATGGATTCAGATTACTCTGTTTTAGTTTTAGTAATTTGTAAATAGAGATGGTGCAAACAATAATTACAAAGCGGAAAGCAACGCTAATTTCGATAAATTATCGAATTTTTTTATATAAAAGCGAAATATCACTCTAGGCCAGTTCATATTCAAGCCAATATTTCTGAAATTCAAACGGAACGATTTCCTTGAGATTTTCACTCAAGGTATTTGGATGGAATATAATTAATTTAAGACCAAAATATTATTTCATCAAGTCTTGTAGACATAATTTTGAATAATATTTCAAAATTGTTTTGTTTTTGGTTATATTTAAACACCTTAAAACTTCACTCGAAATTTTCTCGAAAACGCTTCCATAGAAATTCTTAAAATTTTGCAGACCTTGGGACAAGTAAGTCAAGTCGAAGCTCCAGAGAGCGTTTTCCAAAATTATCTCTTGATGATCTCTCGATCAATTCAAAGATTCAGAGGAATTCAAGTTTTGACGAATTCAATGTTTTTGGCGAATTCATGATTTGATAAATTCAACTTTTGTTGAATTCATGGATCTAAAAGAAGTCGTCAAGTTTTGATGAATCCAAACGTTTTTTGCAAATTCATGTTCTGATGAGAATTCATTAAATTTTATGGAATTCTTCCTGACGATTCGATAGTATTTGGTGAATAGCGCTCCGCATAGATGACGTCACGATTTTAGACCCCCCAGGTAGAAGCGGACGAACAAACCTGTTAGTGACGACAGCCTGGGAAATGGCCGACTTTGCCAGTTCTTCGGTCCATCCACTCACAATTCTTACCGAAAATGACGATGTTCCGGGATCAAAATTTGATAGAGAAGCGGAATATTATACAGTGGAGCAGATAAAACGGTGGCTAAAATGCAGAGTTCTCAAAGAAAGAGGAAAAAGAGCTGAACTTATCATTCCTGTTAGCAATTGCATTAAGGCTGGAACTCACCACATCTTAGATGCTAGCATTGACGATGGCAAATGGTTCGGGGTGAAATTATGAATATAATGAGGGATTTATACAGATAAATCCCTGAAACGAGGGATTTATCTGTATAAATCCCTCATTAATAGTCATAATTTCAATTCATCAGCCCCGCTGTTATCTGCTACTTTATCGCTTCCCTCCACCGACTTTCAATTTTAAATCCACTTCATACGCTATTAAGTGAGCCTACCTCACAGAATGAAATCGTTCCTCTGAATGAACTTAATATCTTAATTTTATACAATATAATAAATCAACTACTTCACTTTACTCCAGGAGAGACTTTGCGCTATCTAGCTCCGCTTTCGCCTTTGCTTGAGATGATTTCTGCCCATTCGGACCAAGCGCGGACTGCCCTCGATGTGTTTATTCTTGTATTTGGAGGTATTCGAGATTCCTTCGTATTTTCAAGTTCGCCATCGTCTACGATAGAAATCTGCCTGTGTACCAACCTCGTTCCCAGGGCCTCTCTCTCTTCAACTACGTCATCATCGGGAGAGGCCCTGGTTGCGGCTGGTCATGTGCCACCCAGAAACTGGGTGGTAACAAAAATTTTTGTTAGGGGAGGGGTAGTAAAGTGTATAACTGTCGCTTTAACGAGAAAGGGGAGAAGTGTTTTGAGGTATTATCGGTCATCAGAACAAGCTCATAGCCAAGCATTTCGTGATCACACAAGTATTTTCGACCTGTAAGCGGTTCATGTTGTTGTGAACTCAGTCAAAACGTTTCTGAGCGACGAAAAGCACGTTGAAAAACCTCGTTTCAGGGATGGAAACAAACGCCGCGACGGTCAATATTTTGCACTGGCAAATGCCACGAAGCGAGCTGAATTCGACATTAAGCCAGTATCAGGCTCCTAAATATGTCAATACAAAGGTAATCTTTATCCTCATGCTTTATTTTATGCTACATTTATACTGTCAGACGGCCAATTAGCCGAGAAACCTAACTTAACTCAGAGAATATATAGGCGACCGATTGAAATCAATTCACTTTGTTGACAAGATCAATATATTACATTGGGCAACATACAGATTATATTTTCTATTTTATCTGCAAGCTAAGATTTAGACACGAATGCAACACGCAAACTTCAAGAATTATTACATTCTGGTCAATAAAAGCATCATTTTATAAAGCAAATGATGTGCTGATGTGTGTCATGTTATATTTTGTCCAGGCAAAATCGAATTCAAATCTGGATATATAAATAAACATCTGGCTCTTTTTATCTTTGTTGAATTTAGAAGGTGACCGGAGGCTTTCAAAGGTGTACATATTAAAATGTCAAATGCCTGTGTGTTTGAACGAATGAGCCTCTTGACTTTACCGCGGTCAAACGAGAGAAAATTGCAAAAGTTAAGCAAAGTACTTAAAAGTTATGGTTGTCATTTTCACTGTTTAAAGTTTAATGTATTGCCAAAACACTGTCAATTTACCAAACGTTTTGAAAGTTTACTAAAAAAGTTCTAAGCGTTTAAAAAATGTGAACTGCAGAATTGTCGGCGCCATTTGCCAACATAATTTTGATCAGGCGCAAAGAGTTTTGGTCAGTTTTCAACGGGAAAATGCTCATCATTTTGAAAAAAATAAAAGATAGTAACGTCAACTAATTTTTTTGTACATCCTTGCCCATATTTCCATTTAATTGCGTCGACGAAGGAGACGCTTCCTAATCTTGTCGGCTAGGCGGAACGAATCGAGAAAAGTGTCGGTACCAAATCTGCGCCATCTTGAAACGTCATAATAGTATCCAGCATGCTTAGCGCGTCGTCCAGGCGGAACGAATCGAGAAAAGTGTCGGTACCAAATCTGCGCCATCTTAATTAAACATATGCTGGATTCAACTTTCAGACATTGAGATATCTACATTTATTTAGTCGGTAAAATCCTTGCGGATATCACACCAAGTACTGAGGCGTAGCATTTCAGAATCGGAGAAATATAAGACTCATATAAACCGAAATGAAATCAAGACAAATATACTATTTATGTCGGAAAAATCTGAGACCTTTCGGAGTACACAGCAGCTCTCATTCAAAAGATCGCTCCCACCGTGCGCTTCATGTAAATGTTTGCTAATTGCCGAATTTTTGTGCTTAGCAACACTTTGAAAAAGGTGCCGGGCTGTGTAGCCGACATAATCTGCATCGCACAGATCACATACAAAACGATAAACAACGCATTGCTGATTGACAATTGACGGCTTGGCTTCTTTAGGTTTGAGATCTTGTTCTAATTTCCTGCTAGTAAAAACTGGCTGCAGAGTAGGGCCAATCTTATGACTAAGATCACGCAACTGCCTTCGAACGGCATTAGCAGAAACTTGATCTTTAAATGGTAAACTGATTCTGACTATGTTGCTCTCGTCAGTATTTCTCTCCGCTATGCCTACTGGAGGGTTTCGAGAATTGAAATTGGAAATAACAAAACAAGACGACTAAACAAGACGACTAAAAATGGAGCACAATTTGGCGCATTCTTCATTAAAAGCATCTGTTGTGGAAGATAGAGAATAAGCGCGATGTAGCATTGTCTTTAACAAAGAGATTTTATTTACATGAAGCGCACGGTGGGAGCGATCTTTTGAATGAGAGCCATTTTAAGATTCTGTGGTGTCAAGGCAAATTTGATTGTTTAGTGTTTGAAATGCTTTACATCAGGAAATTCAAACCAAATTTGAACATCCAAACGGACTCCATACGTGCGAAACTTTTTGTTTAACTTGTGATTTTCGCAATTATTTTCATCATTTATTGTTCGTCTTAGTATTTATAGAACCTAGTTTTTTATACATTTTTGACTTGATAATGACGTTACGGTAACGTCGAAACGTCGTCAGCTTTTTAGCTTTTAAAAAATTTTACAATGTTTTTAAGAAATGTTTTATCGCAATTTTTTATAGTTAAATGTTTTTCTAAGTCACTTCTTTTTCATATATGATTTATTTCATATATATCATTTCACACCCACTCCTTTCACGGGAACATATGAACCTTCAATTGACCTGCTCTCAACGTCAGTGGCTTCATAGCTCAGTTGGGAATAGACGCGTCTTTTGGAGCTGTGTCTCTTTCGGCTATATGTTGCGCTAATCGAGGCAGTAAGTCCTAAAGTTTCCTATATTCTTTCAGCTAAGGGTTTGTGTTCCTTAGCTGGTGTTTCTGTCTTTGGATTTTGCGTTTTTTCTGGTTGTTTTTTTGGGTTCAAAACTTTTCGGGTGGTTTAGTTGTGATCCGTGGTGTTAATTTCTTTGTTTCCCTTTGTTGTTTCTGTTCGGGGCTTTCGGGTGTGGTTTTGGGGCTTTTTTCGGGTTTTCTTGGGGTTTCTTTTTCGATACTTGGGTGGTGTGTGTGTTTTTTTTCTTTTTTGGTATCGTTTTGGTTTGGGTTTTGGCCCTAAATTGAGTGTGTTTTTGGGGATTTGGATTTTCGTTCGGGCCATTAAATATTCTGTTTTGCAACTTGTGGTTTAACTTTGTAATTTGCACTTTGGCCGTTCGGCCATTGTGTTTGCTTTTTCCATTTTGTAGATATAACGAAAGCGTTAGGCTTTTGTTATATTAGTTTGTAATTAGCACTTTTAGCTTGGCTATTGTGCTTTGTGTGTTTATATCAAAAGCGTTTGGCTTTTGTTGTTTTCTTAATTTTCGCAATTATCACTGATAACCTCTGGTTATTGTTTTCCATATTTTTGTACTGCAATAACACTTTGTTATTGTGGTTTATTTTCTCTTCGGCTCACTGTTTTTTCGTCGGCTTTTTTCGGCTTCTTTTTTCGCTTTCACGGCTTGGGGCGTGTTTCGCGGGCTTTTTCCTCGCGTGTTTTCCGGTCTTTTTTTTCGGGCGTGCTTCGCGCGCCTTTTCTCGCGTGTTTTCGTTTTTTTTTTTCGGGTCTTTTTGGCCTTTGTTTATTATTTTTTTTTTTTCACTTATTTGCTGTTATGCGTCTTCCTCGCACGCTTAACATACAGTGCGGCCGAAAATTGAGCGGCAACACCAAAGAACATATCTTGAAAGAAATTCTGAAGGTTTTTAAGGGTGTTGAATGCGTGCAAGTCGCCTTTGAAGTCATTCGGGTCACATTCCGGTTAGAGGATGACTTTAAAGTGGCGAAGGAACAAGCAGGGGTGCGTCTCTTTGGTCTATGGTGCCCGATTCTTGGCGGCCCCCCTCCCCCCCTCACCATGATTCATATATTTGATTATCCTTTCGAGGAATCGGATGCAGTTCTTAAGGAGGTTCTCGCAAGCTATGGGGACGTTAAGCGGGTCAAAAACAAGCTAATGTCTCCTGCCCGAATATTTACACGGGGACGCGGTTGGTGTCGATCGCCCTGGAATCGACTCCACCGCGTCAGGTTACTGTTGACGGGTATCTCTGCCGCCTATGGTATCGGGGCCAACCGCTAGTATGTAATCTCTGTGCTGTCCAAGGGCATAAATCAGCTAACTGTCCTAATAAGGACCGCTGTCGGCGCTGCCATCAGGAGGGGCACTTCGCGCGTAACTGTCCCAACCCATGGAATGTCTTGGATGTTCAAGTCCATTATCCTGATGAGGCCCAGTTTCCCTCTCTGCCGGGTGAGGGTGCTGGGTCTGTTCCCCCTGGATCTGAGCCCGGTGACGCTGCGAGAGTACCACTTTCGACCGGCGAGGCTGCTGTGGAGTCGGTTGAGGGTATGGTGGAAGGTATGGAGGGTGTGCAGGGTGTGGGGGTGGAGGGAGCTGATGCGGGCCAGTTCGAGGACTCCTCTGGACCCGCGGCGTCGGCTGAGGTTGTTTTGAATAGTCAGGTGCAGGCGCAAACTGCGATAGCAGGGGATGCCACAAGCGATCCCAGTAACAGGGTGGTAATTTTTGAGTATGCGCATGGTGGTGTGCTAAATAGTCAGGGGTTTTTGGAGGGTGCGGAGGGGGACGCCACCAGTGACCCCAATGACACCCGGGTGATTGTCAATGGTAGAATTGTTGAACGTGACGTTGACAGTGGCACTGTGCAGGGGAGTAGCGCCCAAACTCCTACCAATAATGTAATTGGCGATAGTGGTACAGCGAGCGCTGTAAGCAGTGAAAGTAATGTTGTAAATACTGTTAATAGTGAACGTAATGTTAGTGTAAACATTGAAAGTGATATAGTGAGTACTGTAAATATTGAAAGTAATGCAGTGAGCACTGCAAACAGTGTAATAAGCGTAAACAATGGAAATAATGAGAGTTATGGAAGTAATACTAATGAAGTTGTAAACAATGAAAGTGGAAATTTACTTCATAATGAGAATAATGTTAAAAGTAGTGGAAATAGTCAAAGTATATTAAGTAACGTGCAAAATAATGTAGTTGACCAAAATGTTGCAAATGATGTTGCCCAAATTGCTGATAGTGTTGTTGCCCAGGATGCTGTAGTTGGCCAAATTGAAAGTCCAGAATTGATGGAGGAGTCCGAGGGCTCTGGGCCTAGTTAGCCCTCCTGTATTGTTTCTGAAGTGGGGGAGGCTTACGAGGAGCGTGGCCTCTCTGGCAAATTCAAAAACATTGGGCCCCTTTGGGTGTGTCGTCGTAGTTATTTTGGCCCCCAATTGGTAAATTCAATTTTGTAACTGTGAATACTAATGGAATCCGTGATGCCAGTAAAAGGGCTCCTTTCATTCAGTGGCTGCTCGGTCTGCGGGCCGATTTTGTTTGTCTACAGGAGACGCATGTCTCGTCTTGCGCGGAGGGGTCCGCATGGTTTTCAGCGGCGGGCTATCAAGTTGTTTCTTCGCCTGGGTCGGCCCATGCGTGCGGTACGGTCATCCTCTTTCGTCCTCAGGTCCGATTAGTCAACTCTTGGGCCGATAGGGAGGGGCGTTTTGTACTTGCAGAATTTGAATGTCGGGATGTTGTTTTTCGGGTGGCGTCTGTTTACGCTCCCAATCGTAACCCGGAGAGGGAGGATTTCTATGCTTACGTTGAGGATATGGTTGATCCTGCAGTCCCCACGGTGGTGGGGGGTGACTTTAATGCCGTTTTTAACCGTTCTACTGACCGTCGTGGTTCGAACCCTTTAGACCATTCCCATGACAGTTGTGCTTCGTTGAGGCTCTTTTCAGGTACTGCTGTATTACGGATATCTGGCGTCATCTTAATCCCACCCAGAGAGGCTATTCCTGGATGAGATGGAACGGTTCTGTCTCCAGCCGCATTGATCTCTTTGGTTGTCCCACCTCATGGTTGGCCTCTGCCCAGTCCTCCTCTATTGTTCCCTGTCCTTTCTCTGACCATTCAGCCGTTGTTTTTGTGTGTCCCCCGCCTTCCTTTCTTCCGCGTGGTCCTGGACGTTGGAAGCTAAATTGTTCTGTTTTATGTGATTCCGACTTTGTGGTGGCTGTGAAGGAGTTTTGGTCCCACTGGCGTAGTAAGAAGGCCTCCTTCTCGTCGGTTTTTACCTGGTGGGACCGCGGGAAGGAAAAGATCAGGGGTATTGCTGTACAACATTGTCGTCGCTTGGCACAAGAAAGGGAGCAACGCAAATTGTTGCTGACCAATTTGGTTTCGCATTTGAAAAAACAAATTGACAATGGGGCTTCCCATTTGTTTAGCGTCTATGAGTCCACTCTTACTCAATTGGCATCTATTGAGCAAATTGCGGCCGAGGGGGCCAGGGTTCGTTCTCGCATCCAGTGGGCTGAGGAGGGTGAGTCCTCGTCCAAATTCTTTTTACGTTCGGAGACGAAACGGGGGGCTGAGTCCTGGATCTCGGCCATGCGTTTGTCTGATGGTTCCACGGTGACTAATCTGAATGATACCCTGGATTCTTGGCGCGGTTTCTATTCGTCGCTGTTTACTGCTTGTGCTACCGACCCTGAAGTTCAGTCCCGTCTTTTGGACAATCTCACTGCTCGTCTATCCCCCGACCAGGTTCCCCTGTGCGAGGGTCTCTTATCGAACCAAGAAGTTTTGCTCGCTCTTCGAGGGATGGCCAAAGGGAAAGCCCCAGGTTCTGACGGGCTCTCCCCTGAGTTCTATCTTACCTTTTGGGACGTTCTTGGTGACGACCTTGTTGAGGTCTTCAATGCATCCTTCGCCTCCGGGCTTCTTTCTCCGTCGCAGCGGCTGGCTCTGATCTCTTTAATTTTTAAGAAGGGGGACCGTCTTCTTCACAGGAATTGGCGGCCTATTTGTCTGCTAAATTCAGATTACAAGATGTGTGCTCGGGCTCTGGCTGGTCGTCTGTTGAAGGTTCTTCAGTTGGTGGTGGCTCCTGATCAGACGTGCGGGGTCAAGGGGCGGTATATCGGGGAGAATGTGGCTTTACTTCGGGATGTGGTGGAATATACTAAGGAGAAGGGTTGCTGTGCCGCCATCTTGGCCCTGGATCAGGAAAAGGCATTCGATCGAGTGGACTGGGATTTTCTTTTTGCGGTTTTGGCACACCTGGGTTTTGGCCCGGACTTTGTCCGGTGGATTCGGCTGCTTTACACTGACATTTCTAGTGCGGTTTTGGTCAATGGTTATACCTCGAACCGGCTTAAACCTTCTCGCGGTGTGAGGCAGGGGTGCCCCCTATCTCCCCTCCTTTATGTACTATCCATGGAGGTTTTGGCGGCCAATATTAGGGCCAATCCATATATTGTTGGTCTTTCCTTCCCTCGTGTGCCACGGCCTCTCCCTGTTTTGTCCCTATATGCCGATGATACCTCTGTTATCGTTCTTTCCGACCTTGCCTTGGTCTCTGTCTTTGATGTGTACGAAGATTTCGAAAAGGGTTCTGGCGCTAAGCTAAATCTGGAGAAGTGTGAAGGGTTGTGGTTGGGTGGGTGGCGCGGTCGCTCCGATGCCCCTGTTGCCATCCAGTGGACAGACTCCAAGATAAAAGTGCTGGGGGTTTTTATTGGTAATAGTGATGTGGATGAAGCAAATTGGTTGCCCCGTATTGAGGCCGTGCGGCGGGTTTTAAATTTTTGGCGTCATCGTGTGTTGTCCTTCCAAGGCAAGGTCCTTGTCATTAATGCCCTGGCTCTCTCTAAAGTTTGGTATGTGGGGTCTCTGGTGGGGATGCCCCCGTGGGTCCGCCTGCAGCTTGATAAGCTGGCCTTTTCTTTTCTTTGGGGTGGGAAATCTGATAAGGTTGCTGGTAACATTGTAATCCACCCCCATCTTCGTGGAGGTCTTTCCATGGTTTCCGTAGAGGCTAAAATGTTTGCTTTACTTGTACAATGGGTCAAGCGTTATCGTGTTTCGCCTAGTGGTTGGGTCTCTCTTTTGACGTATTGGTGTTTTGATCGTTATGGCGTGGGTCCCTCTGTCGTCTTTGCTAATCCTTTTTTCTTTTCACCTGACGTTTTTCCTTCGTTTTATCGCTCTCTGTTCTACGCGTGGCGTTTTCTGGGGGGGGGGGGGCTCTCACTTCCGGCTTAGCTGTTGGTGCCTCATTTCCATCTGGGCCTTTGCCGGTGGAGACCATCACCACTAAGGTGGTTTACGTGACGTATCTCTCTTCTTTGGCGTGTGTTCCTAGGTGTATATCCAAGTTTCTTCCTATTTATGGTAATGTCGATTGGCTTTCTACGTGGTCTAGTCTTTCGTGCATGCCGCTTGACCGTCATGTCTTTGATGTTAATTGGCAGGTTGCCCACGGGGTTCTTTTTACTGCGGAACGTTTGATTTCTTTTGGTTACAATTTTGATCCTGTTTGTTTTTGTGGTTCTGGCAACGAGTCTTTATAGCACCTTTTCTTTTTGTGCCCTTTAATCCAGCAGGGCATTGCTCGTGTTCAGACGTTATTGTCCGCTGCTTCCCCCTTGGCTCCCCCTATTGATGCCAAGGTTATGCTGTTTGGCTTTTCCTCTGATGACTTCCATTGCGTTCCTCTTGTTTTTGCGTATTTGTTGAATGTCTTGAAATTTCTGGTCTGGAAGCAGTGGAATGATTTTCGTTTCCGCGACGTGCGACCCTCAGGCCCTCGGTTGCTGGCCCAGTTTAGAGCCAGGGTTTCTTTCTTCTTACCTGTTTTTTACAAGCGTTTTCAATCTGCCCAGCGTCGCCGTTTTTTTGCACGCCAGTGGGGCGCTCGGGGCTTAGTTGGTACGGTGTGTGACGAGACTTTTTCTGTTTGTCTGTGACCGTGTCCTATCCCGGGTGATCGTGGTCGTCTTTGTTGGTTGTACTGCGTGATCCCTCCTCTTTCTTTGCTTATTCCGGTCTCTACTTATTCCCCTACTGCCTTGGGTGATTGCGGTCGCCTTCATTGGTTGCACTGCATGAGCTCCCCCCCCCCCCCTGCTTTTCTTGTTCCGGTGATCGTGGTGGCCGTGATTGGTTGCACTGCGTGACCCTTTGCTGTACTTGTTCCGGCTTGTTTTTGTTGTTTCTGGTGATCGTGGTCGCCTTTAGTGGTTGTATTGCGTGATCTTTTTGTGTGGTCTGGGTCTCGTCACGGTGTTGTTTTGTGGTCCTGGCTAGTGCGGTCGCCTTAGTTGGTTGTACTGCTCGAGCATCTTCCCTGGTTTTCCTTACATAAGCATTGTACGTGTTTCTTCTTAGTTTGTACCATTTGGCTTTTAGTATGTTTTATTTAATTTTAACTGTTTTTTAGTTGTCTTATCAAATTGTTTTACCTCCTTTTTTACGTATATAGTCTAGTTACGTAGTTAGTTGCTGGTGCTCTGCTTTTTAGATTCCCGGTGAGGTGGGGTTCGATTCCCTAGCGAGTTTGGCGAGCTGGTGCTCCCTCACCCTGGCGTTCTCCTCTTTCTCGTTTTTATCCCCTGTTTTACATGATCGCGGGGCATTGCACTACCGCCCTGCGGAACGCCAGAAATAAAAAAAATTAAAAAATAATAAAAAAAAAAGCTCAGTTGGTAGAGCATCGCACCGGTATCGCGAGGTCATGGGTTCGAACCCCATTAAAGTTCTGAATTTTTTTTTTCAGGCTTCTTTTCGCAATTGCTTAAATTGCGTTCACAACTGCGAGGATCATTCTTCATTTGATTTCATTTCCGCAGTTCATATATGATTTATGCCTTTAGCCTCTCTATCAAAGCGAGGCTAGGTGCGAAATCTTTCATATGAAAATGAGTTTTCATTCACATGCAAATAAAACGCATTTGCATGTGAATGAAAACTCATTTTCGCACCTAGCCTCGCTTTGATAGAGAGGCTAAAAGCAACTATGAAACGGCCCATTGACCTGCTCCCAACGTCAGTGGCCTCATAGCTCAGTTGGTAGAGCATCGCACCGGTATCGCGAGGTCACGGGTTCGAACCCCGTTGAAGTCCTGAATTTTTTTTCAGGCTTCTTTTCGCAATTGCTTAAATTGCGTTCACAACTGCGAGGATCATTCTTCATTTGATTGTCTTTTTTTGTAAACAAAAAATATTGACCGATGCTTAAGAGCGTTTTCCTCGTTTTCCTTCGTTCCTCGTTTTCCTCGTTGTCTTCCCGTTTGTGTTATTCTATTATGAGGGGAATAAGTCGAGGGGACTAAGGCGAGAGGAATATGTCGAGGGGAATATGTTGGTGGGGGGGGGGGGGGGGATATGTTGAGAGGAATCTGTTGAGGGGAATATATAATCCTTTGTTTTGCTATTGTTATCAGCTATTGTTTTCAAATCCGCCTCTCCCCTGTTACAATCAAAGCCGCGCCCAGCTTTTCAGACACTGTAATGAACGGGGTTATGTGATATATTCCCCTGAAAAGAACAAAGAAAACCGAGCTACGATATAAGACATAATTAGTTGGAACACTTCACGAAAGGCCCAGATTTGTCAGTTCAGAAATGTAGTGCACATGCGGGCACACTCCTCTCCCCCCAATGTTGCTCCTCTGTACGCAATGTCGTGTCCGCATAAATTTTATTTGACTCTAGCATCTTGAACATCAACATTGAAGAGGAAAGAAGGGAAGAAAGCGGACACCGTTCCAACAATTGTGACCGATATTGTATTTGTTTTGATGAAGAGGTCAATATGACATAAACTGCAAGCAGAACATTTTAAAAAAATTGTTATGATGATCTGGAGCGCTCATGTTTACTGTGCAAGCTACTAGATACATTATATATTTCAGTAAAAGGTCAATAAGAACTTGAAATCGTGTTATAGCTATAGTTAAACAATGCATGATTTACTAACTGTTTGAGAATGAATAAAGAAAGTAAAAAATTCGAGTGCGTTATCTCGTAAAGGCAATTTTGTAGAGGTTGCTTACATAGCATAATTAGATTATGAAAACTAAGAAAAATTAAATCACATGAGAACGTTTCGCTCAGATATTGCGTAAAGAGAGTAGAGCTTTGCGCTCGTTGCTTTAGCGAATCCCCGATAATTTAATTAATTTGCTTTAGATAAGGTGACACGCGAGTCGCTCGCGTGTAACGATTCACCATGTAGCTCAGAAGCGATTTTATTGCGCCTATCTATTTAAAAAAGACAATTATTTAACTTTTCCTTTGTAATATGTTTGCATCTGTTGTATTTCTTGTTTAACAAAACATGTAAGAGACGTAGTGAATAGACTCGGTTCACCATGGTGCCTCTGTTTATTTACAGAAATTGGTTGTGTTTTCTTTCATAGTCACGATTCACCATGGGGAATCGTTCGGATCTCCTATTCTGTAATGCACAATAATTTATAATTTATGGTCAATGTTTCATTGCGGTTTATTTGTATTATTTAGACAATGTTTTAGCGAAAGACTTCTTTTAAAGGTGCATGAGAAAATTATGAATTCTATCATTCAGTGAATTCAGACGTCATGTTTACTTACCGGGGTTACTTAAGAAACAACTGATTGAACTGATGCAAATGATTACTCTAGAAACTATACTACATTGTACTGTACTGTAGCTACTCTAAACACACGTTATATACGGCAGAATATAGAATACAACATAAGCTGGGGCCACTAAGCTATTTGCATGTCGCTGAATATTAACAACATCTTGTTATGTTATGCATAAGCATCGATCTACAAAAGCGTTTGAAGATGTCATTCATTAATCGAGGAATTACCTTTTATACCGGCCAAGGTTTTATTTCGTTACGGCGTCAATACTATTTCAAAAAATGATTGTGTCGGGATAATGAGTGTGGAATGAGTGGATGAGCCAAAAAAAGCGACCATCAAATGTATCTTGCCGTGCGATATCGCCTTGCTTTCAAGTCCCGGCCCACAAGCCGACAATGGGCAACATGCGAGGTTGATGATTAACTTCGGCCTCCATACTTTCGTAGCTTATTTGACAATCACTTTTTGAACAGTCCTGTAGACTGAAGTCAATCTCAAACGTGTTTTAAATAGTGAATAGCTTTTCAAGTTATTCCCGGGATTTCCCGAGAAATCCTGAGAACCCCTTCTTTTGAGCAAGCTTATTTCTGGTTTTCACACATTTCAGACGCGTGCAGAATGCTCGGGCGAGTTCTCTTTCTACAATCAATTTCTTTCCTTCAAGTTGAGAGTTTGCATTCTTATGACAACTCAGGTTAAGGCTTCTAAACCACAACATATCAGAGAAATTCATTTTTGAGCCAAAATGGTTGGAAACAATCTCCTAAACTAGAACTATCTGGCAAAATTTGGTATCTATCCCATTTTTTTTATATATCATGTTACAGCTTTAATAAATATTGTTATCCTTACTCAAAAAGGGACAAGAATTCTTCAAAATGTTAATGCACAGACATTTCGGGCAAATTAGTAGACCTTAACTTACCTTTCTGCTTTGAAAACAAACCACGCCGCGACAGTCGATCGCTAATAATTACGTCTGTCAAAAACCAAATATCTTGGTAAACCTCGAACCAATAACACATGGGCTCGAAACAATACCACGGGGGTGTCCATATCAGCGGGTTTAATTGGGATTTGTGTCGGGACCGTGAACCCTGTCCGTTAAATAACGAATATTAATTTTTTTTTCTGAATATACTCAAGTTTGAAATTTGCCTAGTTTGGTGGCCAAAACGTGAAGATTCAATGATCTTCCGAAAGCCTTAAGGTGGTTGAACACAGTTTGCGCGCGCTCTTCCATTTCAGCTGCTTACGTGAGCCAGCATGTGCAGCGTACATGGCGCCTATTCAGCGAAAGTGAGTTCGTCTTACTGAAAATCAAACAATTTCTTGTTCGTAAAAACGTTTGTTAAGGTCGCGGGGGATACCTGGCCATGAATAA
Organism: Cladopsammia gracilis; assembly: GCA_022457155.1. Taxonomy (NCBI): domain Eukaryota; kingdom Metazoa; phylum Cnidaria; class Anthozoa; order Scleractinia; family Dendrophylliidae; genus Cladopsammia; species Cladopsammia gracilis. Next base: position 772,029 of record JAJGOT010000047.1, on the reverse strand, counting down.
ATTCATAAGGCAAAATTTTGGCAGGGGTGTCACTTTGAAAAACGTTATATCGTGAAGGTTTCAAAGCCGATTTCGCTACAATTTAACAGAGATATTGGCGAATAATGGAATTGCGTAAGGATTGTTACCCGTGGCGAAGCACACGAGTTATAAATCCGGCGTTGACTTTTCTTGTTTTTTTTCGTTTGACATTAGCGCATGCAAATTTATGCACGCATATTTAAGTCTATATAGACGACTATATGGCTTTCGGCCATGAAATACATACCGTAAAATCTCTCCGTTTGTGTACTCGAGAAGCAAGATAAAGAACTACTGCGTACAACTGCACACTTTCAAGACAATTCAAGGCGTTCATGGATGAATAGGACCGTTTGATATTGTGTTCGCCGCTTATTCCTGTGGGATTTTTGCTCTGGCAAGTTCTGTGTTTTATATATTAAACTTGCCATTTGCTTAGCGATCGAGCTCTGGGTCGAGCTTAAGTGTCAGCTACTGAATCTAGTGAATGCAGTGTAGTCTTACTTTTAAACCCGTGTATACGTGAAAGCATGATGAACAGGTTATCGGCAAGGGTGTTTAAATAAAATTCATTCTCTCACTCACTCGCTCCTTCCATCAGCTGTAAACTTAGTGAGCAAATGCTTTGTTACGAACACGTTTCGTAACAGGAATTCAACGTGAATCCAACGATAACAATAATTAATTTGATGTAAACGAATATAGACAACAATAAGCTTACAGGTGTTTCGCATTTGGAGTTTTTAGTGCAACATTAAAATCGATCTATTTTGCAACCTAAACACGCGTTCTGATGCGTATCTAGCTTAAAATAATAAAATTTAGTTCGGAGGTAGTATGTGCTCTTAGACAGCGCAGTGATTGAGTTTGTGGCTTAGTCTCGGACGGCCCGAGTTCGAATTTCCATCAAGTCCTTTTTTTTTCTTTTTTTTTTCCTTTTTTTTCTTTTTTCGAACTGGACATTATGAAAGTGATGTACTTTTTTTTTTCGTTCGTTAAAAATCCTTACGTTTAATTTTAAAAAAATATATATATATCGAACTGTGTCAGTGTGAAAACGTATTAAAGCTTACGGCAATATTGCGTTACGCGTTACGCGTTAGAATTTCTTCTTCTCGGGTTGGCTCTTAGGAGCCTTTGATTAGATATAATTTTAAGCTTATGTTTCTCTGTAAAAGCACTCAAATCACTTGGGAATCAATGCTGCAATGAGTTAAAGGCGCCACGAGTTCAAGCTGTGTACAGCTTGAACTTGAGATATTGGCGAATAATGGAATTGCGTAAGGATTGTTTTTTATTGAAGGGATCGCGCTTTGCGGCAATGCTGTAAGCCACTAAAGTTATCTTTTCTTAAAACGTGGTTTTGTGTCCAAGTTTGCTCCTCGAGAAGAACACAAAGCAGGTTGATTTTCCCACTCACTGATCCGTCAAAACGTCTATTGTGTCATATCTGACTCCGATTTTTTGATTTCAACTTTAATTAGAAGTTATTAGCTTTTAAAGGAGTAAAATTGTCCATGTTAGAATTTGAAGCCTCATATCTTCCCTTTCAAAGCCTATTTAAAAATTTTGAGTCAGATATGACAATCTACAATATACCTAGTTTACCTCCTTGCAGTGTCAACTCATAAAATTCTCTATCCGCGCTGAATTCTTGGACACAAAATTGTTTGATTTTACGCTTCCGAAGGCTTCCCGAGCAAACACGAATGCAAAAAATATAAATTTATGGTAATTTTGCTAATTTTAATCCACGGGCTATTGTCAACACTTCATGCGGAAAGAACAATGCGTTAAAAAATAGTGTATTTTACCAGACAGCGCTTTGCACATGCAATTATTGATGCAGAAACATCACAGAGCCTGTTCGTGAATATTTCGCGCATTTTCGGTATCAGCCGTCGCACTTCGTGCATACTCTTTTCATAAATGCATACTGATGAGCGGAACCTGTCCTCCGCGACCTTAAACGTTTGCTAAACTATCTGGCAAAATTTGGTATCTATCCCATTTTTTATATATCATGTTACAGCTTTAATAAACATTGTTATCCTTACTTAAAAAGGGACAAGAATTCTTCAAAATGTTAATGCACAGACATTTCGGGCAAATTAGTAGACCTTAACTTACCTTTCTGCTTTGAAAAAAACCGCGCCGCGACAGTCGATCGCTATAATTATTATCGTCTGTCAAAAAACAAATATCTTGGTTTATTTTCCACCTACAGTATGGGTCACAATTGTTGAAACGGTGTCCGCTTTCTTCCCTTCTTTCCCCTTCAATGTTGATGTTCAAGATGCTAGAGTCAAATAAAATTTATGCGGACACAACATGTCAGCGTCCGCATAAATTTTATTTGACTCTAGCATCTTGAACATCAACATTGAAGGGGAAAGAAGGGAAGAAAGCGGACACCGTTCCAACAATTGTGACCGATATTGTATTTGTTTTGATGAAGAGGTCAATATGACATAAACTGCAAGCAGAACATTTTAAAAAAATTGTTATGATGATCTGGAGCGCTCATGTTTACTGTGCAAGCTACTAGATACATTATATATTTCAGTAAAAGGTCAATAAGAACTTGAAATCGTGTTATAGCTATAGTTAAACAATGCATGATTTACTAACTGTTTGAGAATGAATAAAGAAAGTAAAAAATTCGAGTGCGTTATCTCGTAAAGGCAATTTTGTAGAGGTTGCTTACATAGCATAATTAGATTATGAAAACTAAGAAAAATTAAATCACATGAGAACGTTTCGCTCAGATATTGCGTAAAGAGAGTAGAGCTTTGCGCTCGTTGCTTTAGCGAATCCCCGATAATTTAATTAATTTGCTTTAGATAAGGTGACACGCGAGTCGCTCGCGTGTAACGATTCACCATGTAGCTCAGAAGCGATTTTATTGCGCCTATCTATTTAAAAAAGACAATTATTTAACTTTTCCTTTGTAATATGTTTGCATCTGTTGTATTTCTTGTTTAACAAAACATGTAAGAGATGTAGTGAATAGACTCGGTTTACCATGGTGCCGCTGTTTATTTACAGAAATTGGTTGTGTTTTCTTTTAAGCCCGGTTTCCATATGATCGCTACGATCGCTACGATCGCTGCGATCGCTGGAAAAAAAGTTCAGCGATCGTAGCGATCATATGGAAACCACTCTCCAGCGATCGTAGCGATCACAGCGATCGCAGCGACAACGATCGCTGCGATCGCTGTGATTCTATCTCAGCGATCGTAGCGATCGTAGCGATCATATGGAAACCACTCTCCAGCGATCGCAGCGATCGCAGCGATCGCAGCGACGGCAAAAATACCATGATGCACTGCGTAAGCTCACTCAAAGGGTGCAATTTGGCCCTTTTTATGGAAGAAGTGCAAAGATACGACTGTCTTTACAACAAATTTTAAAAACAATTCACAGCCGCTATGTTGAATTTCAAGAATGAGGCGAAACGATATTGTCAGACCCAGGTCCCCTCGATCTTCATTCACTTTCTCAGCGATCGTAGCGATCGTAGCGATCATATGGAAACCATCAATCGCTGCGATCGCTGAACTATTTTTTTCAGCGATCGCAGCGATCGCAACGATCGTAGCGATCGTAGCGATCGTAGCGATCATATGGAAACCGGGCTTTATAGTCACGATTCACCATGGGGAATCGTTCGGATCTTCTATTCTGTAATGCACAATAATTTATAATTTATGGTCAATGTTTCATTGCGGTTTATTTGTATTATTTAGACAATGTTTTAGCGAAAGACTTCTTTTAAAGGTGCATGAGAAAATTATGAATTCTTTCATTCAGTGAACTTCACCATTGTGTTCAGACGTCATGTTTACTTACCCGGCATAGTAAATCGAACGTTCGGAAATCGAACTCAATCGAACTCAATCGAACTCAATCCGTGGATTGTGTTCGATTGAGTTCGGCAATCGAACGAAATCGAACACCGGACTTTCAGTGAGTTCGATTTCCGAACAAATCGAACTCAATCGAAAAATGGACTAAAGTTGTTAACAAAATTTTGTGGACGTTTCTTCTTCCTTCTTTATAGAAGCTATATTAGGGCACTGAGGATATGGTTGGTTAAACCGGTTAGGATTTCAAGAAGGGCGTCACATACTGCCAGTAAAATTTTTGGGGAGCACCCACGGACCTATTGTTAATTTCCCTAGGGTATTGGGATGTCAGAACTTGTCATGAACTTGTCATTTCTCACATTACGTTACCGCAAAGGTATTAGTCCTTCTTAAATTTCGATATCTCACGTTACCTATCAGGGTAAAAATAGGTCAAATGCGTTTTCTTGGGAAACGTAGTTTGAGAATTTCACTGTGTATTTTACTAATGGAGACGTTTTAAGAAAGTTAAATGGGACAGGAAAGTTTGTGTTTTAATATGAGCGGTATGGCAGAGCAAAATAGCATGAACTTTGCGTTTTTTTCTATTCATTGCTATTACGGTTTGATTGTGCAATAGTATGGGAAAGACGTCATAGTTTTGTTGATTTGGCTTGTGCGTCCCAATGACTCGACTGAATTTGTTTTGCGGGAGGAAATTTTTGCGGGTTGCGGAGACAGCTAAATTTCTGCTGGAAGGAAATGTTTGCGGATTTCTGGTCAAGTATAAATAAAATCCAAGACATCGGTATTAAACTGCAATTTTACTTCCTGACCGGAGGTTTGTATATAATTCCCATAGTTATGGTTGCTGTTCTGGAGCCAATATGAACATAAACAACGAGAAAACTAGTGAGTGAATTATTGTACGTTGTTGTAAAAACGTAACAGTATTATGATAACAGTCTCTGGTTCTTTTGAGGACATGTCTGGAGTTGAATCGGGAATACAAATGACTGTTGTGTCGGTCGCCTCGGAGTTATGAGAGTTCAATGTTATATGAGAGTTATGAGTTATGAGAGTTCATTGTTAAAAAGTTCCTATGGATCAACTCAGCTTGGTTTACTCCGCATTCAGCTGTGAAAGGTTTTGCTTAGTATGAAATTCGCTTTTATTATAAGCTTTTGTGCTATTCATCGAAATTTAATCTTCTAAAGTCCACAGGGTTTTGTTTTTGACAATCAAACTAAACTGTTTTAACCTCTTTGAAAAGCATTCAATTACTGTACCAGGTCGTGCTTTCATTCATACTAAAATGTACTACCTTCTGAACAATAGTTTACCTTGAGTTAATTTATCGTTCTTAATTAGGTTCGTTCCACTATTCAAGTTGACACCTTGTTAGTAAATTTATCATGTCTAGCCGATTTTTCACGTATCAAGCTGTACACACAATAGTTGTTATTACTGTTCTAAATTAGTCTCGTCCGGCACTCACGGTGTTTTTTCAGTTTTATTTAACTAATCAACGACTTGGCAAGTAATGGTGTCATTTTGTTTTTTCGGTATGAATAGTTTAGCTGACTCATCGAAGTTAAATTTAGTAGCTTTTGTTGTAGGTGAATAACTCGATAATGGTACATCGCTAGTACGTGCCGTACAAGTTATTTGCCGACCTTGCAAATCTATTGATACGACACCATTACGTGCTTAAAAAGCCGCTTGCTGACATGGCTTTTCTGCTACTTCTTTGTTTTAGGGTTTTCAAATGTAGATTACTTTTAAAAATAGTTTTATGAACAATGGACACTTGGGTTAAAAATATATTTTGAAATTTACTTTTGCTGAGCTCAAAGAATTTCGCTTGACACTTTCATTATGTTCCTTTGTGTTGAACACTTGTACCTTACGTATATATATTAACCTAGTTTGCAATTGTTAGTTGGATTACATCGTTTGATTACATCGTTGGATTACATCGTAAAGTCACAAGTCAGGAATAAACGCTGTTGGAACCGCAAGTCAGGTTTCTTGATCGCCTTCCTGTTGCGTACCAGTTCGTGGTTTGATCCCGTACCTACCGAGAGAGACCGCTCTCCTTTGCAAGCGAGTTGCCCATTTGAGTTAGTTTTCCCCCGTTATCAAGCACCGATTCCCCTAAAGGCTTTCCTTAGTCCGACACCGGCAAAACCTTCCGTCACACCGGACCAGAAAAAGGTTTTTAAAAATACTGCGGTCAGGAATCCCTCATGTTTGATTACTTTAGTACAAATTTTATAATCTGTGTTTAACAGAGAAATTGGTTGCCAGTTTTTCAAGTCTAACTTGTCGTTCTTCTTGTAAAGCAGGCGGATAATTCCTTGACGTTGTGTGTCAGAGATTGATCCGTGTTTAAAAGAGTTATTTAGTAAATCGTGACTTAATAGACCCTAGCCTGCATGACAGGCGCTTTATGAGCCAAGCGGGGCGAGCGAAGCATTTCGCGCGAAGCGCGACACGAGCGCGAAGAGCGAGACGAGGGGAGGAAAAAAAAATAAGCGCCTGTAGACAGTCCATTGTTCTGGCTCTTCCGCCCACCAACTCCCACCAATATTAACTGACCGCAGTGATTTGGAAATAACCAATCAAAACACGATCTATATCGCAAGTTATGGAGATTTGAGAGTAGATAAGGTAATATGTGGTGTAGGAGAAGTAAATTCGGATGTGCGTAGGCTAATAAATTGATTAAAAGGTTGTTTGTGTAAAGGGTATTCGTTTATAGCGGTGTGGGAGGAAAGCGTGAAGGGTGAATTGTCTTGTGAGCGTTTAAAGAGGTTTTAAAAGACACTGACCTATTTCTATAGTAAGTGAAGGAAAAAAACGGCAAACTGATCCTTACGGCAGAAAAACAGAAGCAGAAGCAAATAAAATAAAATAAAATAAAAGTGGAATATTATAGTGCCCAATATTTCGGTTTGATAAACAAAGCTTCTTCAGGGGCTAGCACTATAAATGATTACAACTGTAAAACCGTTATACAAGTGGTTTTGAAAAAACTAAAGAATAACAAAAACGACGAAAATCCGGCCTGAAGTGATTTTTACGGCCTGTATTGAATGAGACAAATACGCCTAAAACAAGCCATTCTTCTCGGTCTTGTCTCGGCGATAATCTAGCCTGCATAACAGACGTTATTGGAGGCGCTCAAGCGGGTTTTGGGGCGTGAGCGCGTAGCGCGAGACACGAGCGCGAAGCGCGAGAACAAAGATGTCTCGATTCTACAGAGAAGAGAGTTTCTACACTAGATAGAGCAGCTTAAATTAGTGGAAAACTTTCTGCTTTGTAATACCCGCAGAATTTGGGAAAGTATTCCCTCAATTTTGTTGGATCATATTGATCATTTGCAATCTGATATTTCAACGAATTATGCTGATGGGACCGTTTCCAATAACCAAGGGTAGACATCTGCCGTTGGGATCTTCTAGTCTGTTGGGAAAAAAGGATGGTTTATGTGATAACATAACGCCCCGAAGAGTGAGAAGAGAGAATTTAAGGTGAGCAATTACATTGTACATGAAACATTAATGAAACGTGATTTTCTTCTATCGTTCATTGTTCTTTCAGTGATAAGGTTTGTTGCTAAAAGCATAATCAATTTTGAATGACACAGGCTGGAAAACGTCAATTTTAATTAAATGAGAAATAGAACATGATCTTTATGTCAACAATCACTTTGACCGAGGTCATGTCAAGGATGCTTATAATTGAGATAACTTGTAATGCATATAAGCTTATTTAGTATTTTGTGAAAGAAGGGGTGCGTGACTCAGACAAAGTTTGCTGTCAGCTCAAAGGCTTTGTATGAGCGTGACCCGACGCGCGGGGGGGGGGGGGGGAGGGGGGTACTCCCTTATATGACCTATACGGGGACGTGCCGCTGGACAGGGTATGGTTTTTGGCATTTTTGTCCTGAACAGGGTATATAATTTAACGCGAGTCTGTCCTAAACAGGGTATGGTTGCAGTTAACGTAGCGCTTGTGGTGACTTCCCTTGTGGTGATTAGCATATTCATGCGAAGGTGAAGTCGTTTTCGTTTCAGATCCGTCTACTATTTTTTTAAAGCCCAGATTAATAACCACGCACGAGTCGTGTCCTAGACAGGGTCCTAAAATAAAGGGTGTTGTTCTACACAGGGTAGGTATTTTCGTTTCTTTTTTGTCCTAAACAGGGTCAGGGTCTCAGACCCTCAGCGGCACCCCTATACCCAAATATTGGTGATGATGTTTTGGATATGAAAAATCGGTGAACGTGATTTGAACGTTTTGTGCGCTTCAAATACAATAAATACAAGGCAATGTTACATTAGGAAGTGAAAAACTGATTCAAGAAATGTAAATTTTGACTTAAAATTCAACAAATTATGTGACGAGGCTGCACGGTGAAATCCGATCATCAGACTTCCAATCTATTACTGGCCCTAGAGCGATAAGAAAACATTTCATGACTTGTGCCCAGAGGCAAAGAGAAAAGTTTTTTTTTTGTATCCTTGTTATATGACTAAGATGTTTGCATCGCTAGCTTGAAAAGAGATGCGTAAATAGGTTCCAAATGATCTCTATTATCCCAAATTAGCTGCCGTGTACCCAAATTTTAACTTTATACTAATTAGCAGTAGCTAAAAAAACCCGGGGGGGGTCTCCCATATATAAGCTATACGGGTATGTGCCACTGGATGGGGTCGGGTTTTTGACCTTCTGGGTCTGAGATGGGGTCTTAGTTTTGCCCACTAAGTCCGGGGGGAGACTCCGCCCGGGGGGAGACTCCCATATGAAAGGGGCGGGGATGCCCGTCGGAAATTTTGAATTAAACCCCTAAAGGAGACCAATTTGGGTGTGGCTCAAGCTTTTGTTGACCCCTAAAAGAGACCATTTTAAAACACAGACAAATGTATTATATTAATGTTTCTTCGCGTGCAACCCTAAACGAGACTTTGACGGCAAAATATAATGGCGTTTTGCCCAGAACACCCTAAGCGAGACTAAAATCCGAAATTTACACCCCTAAGCGAGACGACGAGCATCCCCGCCCCTTTCATATGGGAGTCCCCCCCCCTACCCGGGTTTCGACGGTGATCGGGAGACTAAAATTGATGGTTTTTGAGAGGCGCGCTACCTAGAAACATCCGTTATGTTGCGTCAGTTTTTACACATGGTTTGGCCATGTTCTCTCTGGCAGATAGTTTTGCAACAGTGGCATGATTTTCTCAACTGTTTTGTTCATTGTGTATGGCATAAGCTGTACACGTGGACAGGGTCATATCCGAAGTTTAAAAACAAGTGGACATTTTTGAAAGTGCTAACTCAGTCAGGTTAGTTACTCGAACTTGTTGCTACACTGTGCTGACGATCCGCAATAACGGCGAAATACCTATCCGCAGTTGCATTTAAACTTTCGGTTTGGTCTCAATCATGCCATTGTTGCGTTACTTTTTCTACGCAGTTGTCAGCCCTTGCTTCTTATAGTACCGTCGTAAGGGCCGATACGGCCTGAATTCGTTTCTTGCTTGTAGCAGGGCGAAAATAAAGAATTTGAAAAAAAAAAAAGAACTGTGTATTTCAAACATGTGTACCAAAGCCTTTTGACCAGCAAAAAATAAAGGAAAACTATTTTTGGTCGCGAAATCGAGCGGACCGCTTTTAGCGGGACTGCCACTTAACGCAAACAGACGTACCACTAATCAAAAAACGGAAAACAGAGATATTTCAGCCGATCCACATCTGAATAAATTACAAGAAAAATATTAAACATCAAACAACATTTAACAGACCGGACCCTATGGAACATATGAATGATCGATGTTTTAAAATATATTAAAGTGAAGTCGCTTAGCGAGTGACAACCGGACATCTCGTGAAAAGTTGCTTAAAGTTAAGGCAGGAAAGCGAGTCGGCAATTAATTTTAGCCAATGAGAAGCCAGTTGTGGTCATTTATCCGACAAGGCTGTCAAATCGGAGACAAAGCACGCGTTCTATTTTCATGCCTTTCTCGTCGCATATTTGCGTCTTGTTGTACTAGATGTGGTCGATTAGCGAGTGACAACCGAAAATTTCGTGAAAAGAGTTGCTTTTCAACTCGCTTAAAGTTATTAAAGCGAGTCAGCTCAATTGAATTGAACTCTCGTTAAATTTAAGGCACGAAAGCTGGTAGCTTAAGCGATTTGGCAATTAATTTTAGCCAATGAGAAGCCAGTTGTGGTCATTTATCAGACAAGGCTGTCAAATTGGAAATAAAAAGCGTTCTATTTTCATGCCTCTCTCGTCGCATATTTGTGTCTTGTTGTACTAAATGTGGTCCAACCAAATTGCAAAGAAACTGGAACGGTTGCATCTAAATACGAAGTATTCTCGCCAAATATTGTAAGGTGGTAGGTGCCGGCGCTCTCATTGCGTCAATGGTGGCGCAATTTCTGCGAAAAATAGCTCAAGACGTCTTTAATATGGCTTTGCATGCGTGGGGCCAACGCTCACGGTTTCTTTCGGTGACTATGGCTCCTGGCAAAATATGTTGTTGTTGCTCATTTATATTAGATTCGGCATATGTGGAGGGGCCTAATTTAATTGCATTATACAATGGATTTACTTTTGCGCACAATTAACGTTAATGTCCCTTTTTAGTAGTCATTGGAATACTGAATCATTGCTATTACGGTTTGATTTATGAAAGAGTTATTTCAATTTTAAATGGGTATTAAATGTTGAGGGGTCATGATTATGTAATAGTATGTTAGAAAGGTAAGATTTTGCCGATTAAGCTAACTAAAAAACTTTCGGCTTGATTATGCAAGAGTATGGATTTGGCTTTTGTTCTGTCGGTTTTTGGAATATTGAATCATTGCCATATGAAGCACTCATCAGTCAAATATTTCAATAGTATTGCAGGAGAAAATCCAGATGATATTAAAGTTTTGAAAACAGCTCCAACTGGGAAAGCTGCTTTCCATATTAGAGGCAATACATTTTACACACGACATTCAAGTTTTCCAGTTTCAACCATGTTTGAATTTAGAAATAATGAGACAAAAAGATGCCAAAAAATTTGTAGAGCTACTTAATCGCATGAGAAAGGGAAAACATACTAAACATGATATTGCCATTTTAAATCGAAGAGTTCTTAATGTAAAATCAAAAGAAAAAATTATCCTATGAATACTTCCTATTTACGTCCTACAAATGCACCAGTAGATGATCACAACAATGCTATTTATAACATTCACTTACAACTACTCATTTCACAGTCAAAAACCGTTGATGAGCCTCCACTAGTTCTAACCACTTCTGCAGTCACCGGCAAATGAATTTTAAAGCCTTCATACCGTAGCCTTTACGTTCTTTATTTAGCAAGACTCCACTTTCTGTTCTACTGTAAAGTGTACTTCATCCCTGTTCATCCGTTGCTTCAATAACTAAATGTCTCGCGGAATAAAATGACATTATTGCCTTGTACATAAAATCTTTGTCGCGTATGTACTCTTCGGAAAGATTGAACATTCGATTTTACCCCCCCCCCCCATCAAGATTCTTCTTTTTTTGTTAACCTCACGTTCTAACGCATTAACGAGATGGCTTTAAGAGCCCTTTGATTTTATATATCATGTTACAGCTTTAATAAATATTGTTATCCTTACTCAAAAAGGGACAAGAATTCTTCAAAATGTTAATGCACAGACATTTCGGGCAAATTCGTAGACCTTAACTTACCTTTCTGCTTTGAAAACAAACCGCGCCGCGACAGTCGATCGCTAATAATTACGTCTGTCAAAAACCAAATATCTTGGTAAACCTCGATCCAATAACACATGGGCTCGAAACAATACCACGGGGGTGTCCATATCAGCGGGTTTAATTGGGATTTGTGTCGGGACCGAGAACCCTGTCCGTTAAATAACGGTAGTGTAGTACGCTCAACCTTTCACCTGACCAATCAGGAACCAGGATTTAGCACACGTGACTTCGGCTAGCCAATCAGAGACGACCACCGAGAATCTGTACACGTGCAATGACATCATGGGTTTTTCACGAAAACGGAAGTGACCTTGGGTGGCGCTTGCCTGAGGGTGGGAGACCACTGACCGGAAGTGACCTCGTTTGGATCGCGGGCTCAGATACTGCTGACCGGAAATAATCTATTTTGGATCGCGGGCTCAGGAAAAGACCGCTGCCCGGAAATAACCTTTTTTTGGATCGGGGGCTCAGGCATCGGTGTGGGTCCCAGATCCCGCTCGGGATCCCTCGGGGATGGGCTCGGAATCGTTCGTGGATGAGTGACGGGTCGCACTGGTTCCGCACGCAGATCCCGCTCGGCCAGAGAGACAGAAAAAAAACAGAAAATAACACAAAAAATGACTTTTTAATAGTCACCCAACGAAAAAAAAAAAACAAAAAGCTAAGTTTACAAGTTCCATCCCCGACTGGGAGAACGCCCCTTTTTTAGTAGTCACACAACGAAAACAACAACAAAAGCTATTTTACAAGCGGGGACATGGGTTCCATCCCCGAATGGGAGAACGCCCCTTTGATAGTTCGTCCGGTCAAAAGTCACGTTGCCCTGGATTCGTATCCGGTTTTTTCTTAGCGGTCGTCCCTTTTAATTAAACGGTGAGATCGTCGTCGGTTCGAAGCCAACTGTAGCCGTAAGGGAGAGTCTTGAACGTGAATTCGTCGCCGATGACGCGTTTGTCGTAGACCACCCCCCATGGTTTGTCCCTGCGAACGGTGGTCAACGTCTTGGTGCGCTTGTCTCTCTGGATGAAATGCGGGTTGGGTACGTTGACGGTGCGCGGTTTGGGGAGAGGTGAACGCAGTTCGAGGAACAGGGTGTCTTTCATGGCTTGTAAATGAAGGTGTTGTTGTCCGCGCATGTTCAAGGTGAACCCGCGAATTTTCTCTTCCGTCTTTCCCAAGCGCGTCTTGTAAGCATAGTTTTTGGGGCCGCAGGATAAGAATTCGATGATGACGTCACGATTACCTTTCTTGTCATCCAATTCGTCCGTCATCTCGCCGAGGAAATTGCCCAGGGGGATTTCGGGTTCGCCGGGTTTCCATTTGTAGACCACCGAATCCGTGTCGAAATACAGGGCATTGTCTCCCACGCGATCCAGGTGATGGTAGAGACGTAGCCGGGCCCAACAGGTGGTGAATGCGGCCCCGAAGACGTTGGTGGTTTGACCGCCGGGGACGTCGTCGTCGACTTTGTCGTAGGCGATCTCGAGGCACTCGTCGTTCATGATGCGGAGATCGTGGATGACGATCGTCTTGTCTTTCATGAATTCGTACAGGGTGGCAGGCACTGTGATTTGTTGGATTTTCCGCTTGTTTTCTCGCTCGCCGAATTTTCCTAAAGAGGAATTGAGGGCCAACTTGCTGGTGGCTTTTTTCCCCTTGTTGGATTGCATGTTGTTCGCGTCGAGGTGGATCCCTTCTCGCGCGGCATATTCGGCCCGGAAGAGCGTTTGCTGCTCGGGTGTTTTGAGACTGCCGTCGGCGTTCGGGGGCCACCCGGAGGCTTCCGTTTTCCCTTTCAGCCACACGTTGACGTAGTCCTTGAACAATCCGGTACGTCGCTGCGCGGGGGGAAAGTGGTACACTTCGTGAATTTGGAGAACGCGGTACCCCTTTTCCACGGCTTTGACGAGCTCGGAGGTGCACCACGTCCCTCGGATGCTCCGTTGACTCGCTGTATGTTCGCACACCCAAGTTCGCTCGGTCATCCGTTTGGGGATCTCTTCTTCCACGCAGGCTCGACACAGGGGAAACGTGATTTTGCCATGGCAACGGTACGGCAACACGGGATGAAACAACCCCTCGGGCGGTAACACGGCACAGTCGGCGATGCCAAAGTAACAGTGAATGTCTTGCACCGGTTGGGTGACGATGACGGGGTGTCCGATGGGGGTACTCGTCGTACTTGTTGACGGTGGGGTACAATGACGTCACATCCACGTACCGAATTTCTTCCCCTTGCGTTTCGTCGATCTCGTCCCAAAGCCGTACGGCATTGGTGCGGCCTCCGAAGAAGGCGTGGCGCGGGTTCAGTGAAGGGACCGTGAACGGGTGCGACTCGAGAAAGGCGGCGATGTCGGGTCGTTGACGCAACTGCTCCCACTGACATTCCCAGATGACCACCACGCGGTAGCCGCCGGCTTCCATTTGCCGCTGTTTTTGCATCGTGGCTTCGTGCATTTCCCACTTGGCGCGATCGGGGTGGAGACGGGTGGTCTTGGTCATGCTCCCCTTGAAACACACGGGACAACCGTGGCACAAGCACCCGTGAAATTCGCACACGGTGCGGGACGTCTCGTTGAACCCGTCTACTTGATAGCGACGACCCCCGACTTGGAGAGTGCGTTCCCCTCCGTTGAACGCGTGCGCAATGACACCTTCGGTTTGTTGGGAATTCTGCCATTCCAACCAATGGTAGGCTTTCAGGGATTGGTGCCTTCTTTTCCCATTCCATCCGCAGGGGGTTTCCAAGGCCAGGTTGCGGGGACATAAATGTTTTTTGCGGTAATACCGCATGCAGGCCGAGGCGATGGTGACGCATTTCTCCATGGGATTGAAATCGGCTTTGGCGGCAAATTCCCGTTGAAAGATTTCGCAGCCGGCTTTGAGCACTTGCACGTCCGATCGACAGTAGGCCACCATTTCCTCGTGCAAATTGAACTCGAGATGTTGCACGGTTTTGTACCATTTGTCAAAGTCCTTTCGCACGCCCGGTTTCATGCCCTCGGGGTCGTAATGGCGCGCCTCGGGCCAAGGTCCCACGTACTCTTGATGGGCCTCGGTGTTGAAGAAATGCGGAAAGAAGCCTTTCTTGCTTTCCGTCAGATTGAACGTGGCGGCAAAGGCAGAGAGGGCAAAGGGGAGGAAACACAGACTGTCCTTGAACGTCAACCGTCCGGCTCTCAGGCTCAAGATTTTGGATCCCACGCAAATTTGATCTTTGACGTCGATGCGATGGTCGTAGAGGTACTTGAGGATGAACATCCCGTCGTAACCTTTGAAATTGTGAAAGATCACGATGACTTCCCGCGATTCGCCCAGCACCTTCGTTTTGGTCAGCAGCCAATCGTAAAATTGCCCGGTGCAATCGCGACCGTAAAACACCAGGGCGGGGACGGTGTCGAGGTGATCCTCCCCTTTGGCGCAGATGAGGATGGGCACGTGCAATTGTTCGTCCTGCGTGCATTCGTAATCCGCATACACGAAATAGGGCGGACATTTGGGCCGAGTCTCCTCCTCCTCCTCCTCGTCTTCGTCTTCCCCCGACTCGGTCTCGTTGGCGGCTAGGAAGCGGACGGCGTGGGCGGCGTGACGCGGGGCAGGTCTGGAGCGTTTGGCGGAAGGCGGTCCCGCTGCTGTTTCCTCCTCCGGGTCTGGATCGTGCACCGGGTCAATGTAACAACGGTGGGTGGTGACATCCGCATAATCCTTGCAGGTCTTGCAAAAATATAATATTCCTCGCACTTGTGGGGACGTTGACGTTTGCGTCGATTTTTCCACCAGTCGAGGGATTCGCAGCAATCCTCGCACGTTTGGAGGTTGGCGCAGACGGAGTGTTCCGGGGTGTCGGCCCCTTGTCCGTTGGGCGAAAACACCCGGTGATTCTCGTAGCAACGGTCTCCGTAAAAGCAGCGTCGACAGTCCGGGCAGGGACGTTGCGTCGGTCGTGGGGGTTTGCCCCGGGGTATTGGTTCACTCGACAACGTCAACGCGGAGGTTCGATCTCGTCGGACGTGGCACCTCCACCTGGGTATCGGCTCGCCAGATAGATAAAAAGGGTCCACGTGCGTCCACGGCAACGCAAACGTCGACGTCCCTGAACGCAACCATGTCGCTGGAATTGTTTACGATTCCCACGGCCGACATTGCTCGGCAGGGGTATCGGATGGTCAAGTACAGTCCGTCCACCACCGGGATCCGACCCATCACCTTCACGGTGCAAGCGTTGGACGATTTTTGCGATTTGGATCGAAGTTATTTGGAACTGGAACTGCGTTTGCATTCGGCCTCCACCAACGGCCTGGTGGCGGACGCGAATGCCGCCTCGGACGCCGACGAGACCCGATTCGTGTACGCGGTCAACAACATTGCGCATTCCATCTTCAAACAAATGAACCTGCGCTTCAACGGAGCCCTCATAAGCGAACAGACGGACACGTATGCGTACAAGGCATTCCTAGAAACCATCCTGAATTTTAATAGAGAGGAAGGAGAGACCTTGCTGGCCGCGCAAGGGTGGGTGAATCAATTGGATGTCGTCCCTCGGATCCAAGCCACCGGCCTCAACGACGACATCCCCACCACGGCCGGATGGTTGCACAATTCGGTGCAAGCACTGAAAACGGCCTCCGTGCGATTTCGCGGCAACCAGATCGTGACGTTCCTGATCAAGCCGCACCTGGAAGCCTTTCACACGGGACGTCTGCTCACCCGGGGCGTAGAAATGGTCTTGGAACTGTTTTGCCATGCCCCCGACTTTTTCACGTTTGCCACCAAGACGAGTGGCACGGGGGTGAAACGGATGGTGACGTTGAACCACGAGGATCTGGAAGTGACCCTGCATTTGTGCCGCGTGAGTTTGAATCCCACGGTGTACAGCGCGTTGCAAACCGATCGAAAAAGCAAGCGACAGACGGCCAAGTACCCGGTGGTGAGAAGCGAGATCCGGTCCTTTTCGTTCGACGGACGGACCACCAAATTCACGGAAGATAACGTGTTTGTGGGAAAAGTGCCCGATCGGATGATCGTGGCGTTGGTGGACAGTCGAGCGTTCAACGGCGATGTAGAATGGTATCCCTTTGCTTTTCAAAAATTTGGGGTGACCCGCATCAAGAAAGTGGTGGTTGGCAAAGAATACCCGTATCCCACCCTGGAGTTGAATGGAAACGATAATTTGAAAGATTTGAAGGGCTACCGTCGGTTCCTGGAAGCGTGTGGTCGGTTGCAGCACCACGGTTCCTCCATGGTGAGACTGGAGGATTGGGGGCAAGATGGACAACGCACGTTGTTCGCGTTCAACAATGTACCCTCGGGCGTGGCGGACGACCCCGAGTACCGAAACCCGAAACAAACTGGCAAACTGGCAAACTGGCGTGGAAATTGATTTCCAGGCTGCTCTGAATACCAATGTCACCGTGTTGGTCTGGGGCGAGTTTGAAAATCTATTTGAAGTGGATGGCAACGGTGCTGTCTTGTATAACCTGCACCGTTAGCTGAAGAAAGCAAGAAAGAAAGAAGAAGAAGCATGGAATTTGTAGCGCTGAGCGATACCGTGTTACGCTACCTGGCCAGGGACGACGACGCCTTGAAACGCGTGTTTTGGGACGTGGTCCCGTCGGATGGATTGCCGCAACCTCCCACCGTGACGACCCGGGCAGGCTACATCGTGAACACGGACCCGACGGGGGAACCGGGCAAACATTGGCTGGCCGTGTGGACCGAACCGGGACGAGGTTGCGAAGTCTTTGACAGTTACGGGCTGCCCTTGAACACGTACCCGGCCCCGGGCATGCACGAATGGTTGGCGCAATGGCCCACGGTGTTTCGAAGCGGCGTCACCCTTCAAGCCCTCCGGAGTCAAACCTGCGGGCATTACGCCTTGCTGTTTCTCAAAGCGCGAGTACGAGGGGTCTCGTTTGAAGAGTTCTTGGCCGACTTTTCGCCGCACGACCTGGTGTCCAACGACGCCAAAGTGGCGCAACGAGTCAAAGCTTTGATCCAGGAAGAACTGAGCGAAGTGGACAATGCCGTCCCCAATCGTCAATGCAGCGTGAGCTTTCAAGAGAACAAGGAACATTTCCGCGTGTAAAACAAAAAGACAAAAAAAAAAGAAAACAGTTGTTGTTGTTGTTATTGTTATGGTTGTTGTTGTTGTTAAAAAAGAAAATAAAACAAGTGGTTGAAAAGAGTTTCTGGTGCATTTTTTATGATCCTATAGACAAAAAACAGACCCATTTGACAGCGAATGCTCTGATGGTCTAGTGGTAAAGTCGCTGCGTTGTGGCCGCAGAGACCCAGGTTCGAATCCTGGTCATTGCATCTCTCTCTTTTTCTTTTTTCATCATAAAAAGAATCATCCCTCTTGGGTAGGGAGTCATTGTTGTTTCCTTATTTGGGGGGCGCACAAGGGTTGAGAATGATCACCAGACAAGATGCGCAAAACGTGATTCAAAGCCTGAGGGCGTTGGAATGGGGAGAAATTCTGCGCCATACCGAGGATGTCTTGTGGAATCGATGGGATTATCGTCAGTATCATCGATTGCGCGCCCTGGCCGAACAAGGTGACTGGGATGCCCTGGTGACCGCGCTTCAAACTTGCGGGGAAACCCGCGTCAGGGAAAGCGTGGCAACCTCGATAAAACAACGCACCCCTCGATGGTACGAACACTACCTAGCACAATGATTCGTATGCCGAGTAGCGTCATGGTCGGCGGCCCCTCGGGATACGGCAAAACCCAATTGCTGGACGACCTGTTGACGGAACAACGCGCGTTTCAACGGACCCCGGCTCGGATCGTGTACTGTTACGGGGTGTGGCAACCCCGCTTTGCTGGCATGAAGAAAAAAGGCGTTCGATTTCATCAAGGCATCCCGACCCCCTCTCACTTGGGACAACGGTTGAAGGGTCGAGGGGGCGATATTCTGGTGTTGGACGATCTCATGGAAGAAGGAGGTAACGACAAGCGCGTGTTGGATTTATTCACCAAAGATTCCCATCATCGCAACATCACGGTGTTTTATTTGACGGAAGATTTGTTTCCGCCCGGTAAATTTGCCAAGACCATCAACCGAAATGCGCATTATGTCATCGCCTTCAAGAATCCGCGCGATCACACGGGCATGCAAAATTTGGCGTTGCAAGCGTTCCCGGACCAATGGCAGGGGATGATGGACGTGTTCAATCTCTGCACGCAGAATCCCTTTGGCTATTTAATGTTGGATCTCCACCCGGCGTCCCACGATCGGTTTCGGTTGTGGACGAATCTGCGCGAACGAGAAGCGCCTCCGGTGGTCTTTGAAGAAACGAGATGAGTCGTGAAAGTTCACCCTCCCCGCAACTCATTCGCGATGCGCGGGAGAGCGACGACGCCCTCCTGGATCCGGCTTACCTGGAACAGATGGAACGGTTTTGGGCCACGCTGTCGCCGGCCCGAGTAGGCACGAGCCCCCAACCCGCCGCCACGGCGCGTCCGGCGGGAGTGGGGGTGTCGACCTCCTTTTCGTCCCCTCGAGACCTGAACCCGGCCGACTTGTTGCAAGAATTGGGGTTGGCGGTGTCCCCCCCACGTCGTGCCTCCTCCTCCTACTCTTCCTCGTTTCGGTCTCCGTCGCCGTCCCCGCCGACCACCCCGTCCGGGACCGTCTCTGGCACGAGAAGGAATTTGGTCATGTATCGGATCCTCAATGCTCCCATGACGACCGAGGAAGAAACGCGATTGCGACAACAATACCGTATCACGGACGAGGATTTGGAGAGGTACATGGCCACTCTCCCCGCGTACGACGACGCAGGTTCGCCCGCGTCACCTGCGGCCGCCGCCGCCCCACCCACGACCGTCTCGGCCACCAGGACGGCGGCAGGCGCCCCCGGCGGACCGGGAGGGTCCCCTTCCTCCTCGTCATCGCCCTCTCCGCCTCGTTCCCCTCGCGGACGAGGCAGGCGACCCAGAGTACGTCGGGGCCCCGGCCCGACCAATCGACGCAATCAAGAGGACATGCGTCGACAAATGGATCTTTTGGCGGAAGATGCCAGACAGCAAGCCCGAAACCGTCGCATACGCAACATCACGCACACCAATACCGTGACCACGGTGTACGAAGACAAAAGCGAATCGCCCACCGTACGACGGACGTCCTCCCGCATCACCAGTCCATAAAAAAGAGGGAGAGAGAGAAAAAAAACATAGACACACCCACACTTTGGTGCAGACAGTGATCGCCATGGTTCGAGGCAACGGAGTTCGTCGACGCACGACTCCCCGCATCCGACGACGACGGCGTGGAAGGTCCCACCACCAACGGGGAGGAAATATCCTTCCCGTGTTATTTCGCGACCTGCAACGAACCTTTGGGAAAAAAACCGTGGGCACTTTGGCCAAAGGCGCCTCCACAGACGCGCAAGCCTTGGCGTTGGCCAAAGGTAGTGTCTCCGTGGGTAAAAAGATGAAACGAGCCTTTCAACAAGCGAAACAACGCATTCCGCCGGAACTACGTCGACGCCTGATCTTCCTATTAAAAAACGGAAGGGGAACTTGCCCACGTCATTGTGGGACGACAGGATGCCAAAACGCCGGGCCGTGAAATGACGTCGACGGCGGCAGACCAGGGGGCTTCAACACGGGGGTGGCTTGGAACAACTGATTCCCCCCATCCTGCGCGCGGTGAAATCGCTCATGGGAGGTCAATGCGTGGGAACCTTGGCGAAAAAAGCCGCAAAAGAATTGGCCAAAGAAACCGTCAAGAGTGGGGCGCGAGGGGTGGCCCGAAAATGTCCAGTACCGTGCGAGGCATCAAACGGAGAGCCACGCGGGCCGCGCAACGGTCAAACGACGTCTGCCGGGACTATAAAAAACGGTCGAGAGGGCTTCCGAGGAAAATTATCCTTTGCCGTCGACGCACGCGACCTGGATCATGCCGAAAGGAAAACGACGACCACAACGACGTGCCCTACGTCGATACGGAGTCAAAACGCGACGACCCCGCAGGCGTCAACACGGAGGCGTGTTTCCTTTACTGGCCTTGGCCGTGCCCGCCTTGATCGCCACGGGAAAAGCGGCCGCCTTGGGTGCGGCGGGAGGCGCCGCGGGGTTCGGGGCCAAAAAAGCCTTGGAAGCCGCGACGCGTAAACGGACGTGAAAAAAAAAACAGAAAACAAAAACAAGAGAAAAGAGAGAGAGAGAGAAAACCCGTGGAGTATAAAGCGAGCACGATGCCTATGGACGGCGGTGGAGCCGAGTGTGTGTCATGCGTCGCATCCATCGTCAGTTGCCCTTCTTGAAAAGTGTCTTGAAGGAAGCCGATCAGCATCGACGACAAGAACGATTGCAATTAGCCAATGCGGATCAAATCAATACCATCAGCGAATTGGGGATGAACACGTTACGGGGCACGGTCCCCCTCTCCCGCGCCAATTATCGAGTGCTACTTCCCCACCGCCAGGCCTTGCGCGAGATGGCGAAAAAAAAGAATTCGATGAAAAGACGACGAGAGACCATGCAATCGCAAACGGGGGCTGGTCTCTGGCGCGGGTTGAATTGCGTCTGCGAAAGAACCCTCAAGTCGCGATGAATCGCGTGTCGCACCTTATAAGAAGAACGGAACGACGGGAACAAGAACGTCAGGCCACCTTACAGCGCGTGGTGGAGACCTTGCAAAGTCGAAATCGAGACGTGGAGAGGCTCGAAAAAGAACTCGACAGGCTTCGCGAGCGATTGAGGCAAAAAGAGGACCACGTGGAGGTATTGTGTCAACATTTGCTGAATCTACGCGATCATCAACTCTGCCGCTACTGTCGAGTTTACGCCGACGTGTTGGGAGACGGAAGCGGCAAAGAACGACCATGAGCGCGTTCCAGGCTCAAGCCGTCACCGACCCTCGACGGTTTCTTCAATTGCAAGAACAGTACAAGCAACGGTTGATGGAAGACAGTCGATTGAATAAGGCGGCGACCTTTGCGGCCGAAGAAGACGTGTTGCTGAACTCCGACCTGGACCCGGGGCTCAAAGTCGCGTTGGCCAAACCCTTGGCGCGTCAAGTGCGCGTGTGGACCAAACGCGTGCGACAACCGCGCATGACGGCCCCGGGCACGGGAGTGGGGGCACCAGCGGCGGAGGAGGAGGATCTGGCCGAGGCACCCATCTCCACCTTCCTCAAACACATGATAAAAGGACGCACACCGTCGACGCCCGCGCCAGGTCCAAAGCCGGCCAAACCGACGGGAACCCCGAAAAAGGTCAGCGTCAAGAAACTCACGGCCCCGTCGGGCATTCCGAGACCCATCCGTCCGAGGCAACTTCCCTTTGACACGCCGGCGTCGGCACCCGGTGCGTCGACGTCCTTCTCCTCGTCCCTCAGCGGAACGTTGAAGAAACGAGCCAAACAGACGATAGGGAGTGTCGCGAAAAAAAAAAACCAACAAGCGATCCGAGACAAAGCCAAGGCGGCTCTCGAAAAAAGAGCGAAAAGGGAGTTGGAGAAACTTAAGACGAGTTGGTTGGATTGGAAGTGATGGGACGCGGTCAAACACCCAAACGAAAAAGGCAACGGGCTTCCCGCCGGCAAAGAGTCATTCGCGGAGGAAGTTTCGACATTCAAAAGTTACTGGCCAAAACGGGGATCGAATTTTATTGGCCGGGGTATCAATACATGGGCCCCGGAACGCATCTCGCCAAACGCCTGAAACGAGGGGATCCCGGAAAAAATCGATTGGATCGATTGGCCAAGCAACACGACATCGATTACGGTCGTGCCAAGACGTTGCAGGACAAGTGGAAAGCGGACGAAAAAATGATCCGAGGGATTGCCAACTTGCCGGGAAAACACACCCTGACGGAGAAGATTGTGAAAAAAATCATGCAAGTCAAGAAACGTTTAAAATTGTGAAAGAACACTTTATTGTAAAATCCAACGTTGCGTTTAAAGTTTAATAAAATCAACCACTTGTAAAAAAACAAAAATGTGTTTTGTGTCAGTTCAACCCTTATTGTCTTTCAAGGTTAAGACTTGGACGCACTCGTTCACCAATTGTTTTTCGATGGCTTGTAAGCGGGGATCCTTCTCGAAATACTCGGGGATAACAAATTCGCCCGCGTGCTTGTCCATTCCAGCCTGCAAATTGTATTTGGCCAATTTACAGAATCCCTCGCAACAGTTGGGTTCCCAGTCGTAACCGTGTCCCGTGTGGTAGGCGGCATCTTTCTCCTCTTCGCACTCCCTGCACAAAATTTGGTCCAACAAGAGATCGCAGCGCACTTGCCATTGTAGACCCCGACGACGTTCCTCTTTCGTGTCTTTCAAGCACTGCGTTTTCTCCCGTTGCAACGTCTCGACTCGAGCGCGGGCCTCTTTCATGTCTGTCGACCACTGCATTTTGTCCCGTTGGTAGGTCTCGATTCGAGCGCGGAGGGACGAGTTGTCGGTCTTCAAGGCCTCGACGCAACTCGGAATCTTGCTCCAGGGTACCCCACTGAGTTGACACGTGACATCCGCCATGGCCGCTCGCAGGGACAGATTTTCTTTTTTTCACTTCGTTCAATTCCTTGGTCAATAACACGTTCTTCACGGACAACGGATCCATCGCGTAGCCCAACATCGTGCCTGTCCTTTTCTCTCTATCTCTCGAGGCGATTAAATAGAACGGGGTGAGTGGTGAGAGACCCTGGGGCGAGTGAAGGGAAAAAATGACCCATACCCCCCCGATGGGTACCCTGTTCCTTCCCGGCATGCTTCGTCCTCCTTCCCGAGGGTATATTAAGAGCAAGGGGTTCCCACCGTTTTCACCCTTCACTCTTGAGTTGTTACAAGTGACATCCAAAAACAAACATGGCGGCCAACAAAGTGGTCACCCCCTCGGTGGTGGAAGTCATGCGTGCCAAGCGGAAACGTGTCATGGAGGAGAAGGAGAAGGAGACCCGGGCCGCCAAACGCGTGAAAGTGGAACCGGTGGGAGAGGAGGAGAAGGATCCATCCCAGACTGCCTCGTTTCCCCATGGAGAGTCTTATTGGGATTATCTACCCATCATCCTCCAAGAACGGATCCTGGATTTGGCGGCCAGGCAATTGCACCGCGAACGCATGGCACGGGTATGTTTCGACCTTGTATTTCATCGTGTTTGCCAACTTCATAAATGGGTCAAATATTCAGTTAGATGTGTCGGTTGCAACCATTGCTCCCGACGACGGCGTTACGGAAGCATCGATCAATTATTAACCAAAGTGCGTTCCATCGAAAACCCCCATTCCGTCCATTGGACCAATGGCTATTGCAACGAATGCCACGAAGATTTGATGCTGGGTCTTTGATGGGGTCTTTGTAACCTTTGTGTTTTTTTCCTCTTTAACTACAAGGTGATGGTCGAAATCCGCACCTTGCTTCACTGTCCTGTCACGCAATGGGTGCGACCCACTCCCAGTCGACGTTCATTTAACATGTGGGACCTCTCTTGCCTCTACTGCCGGCGACGTGTTTGTAATCTGTAACGCTGTTATTTTTTTCACCCCACAAACACAGATCACGGGACAGTTACGGGAATTGTACCTCTGCCCACGCTCGTTATGGTTGAACACCGAAAAACATACGAACAATCCTATGGTGTGCCAACGTTGTAATCGTAAAGTCTTCAAGGGCAAAATTGATCGTTTGATTAAAAGAAGGAAACGCAGAGATCACTAATTTTCATTTTTTATTTCACACTGTACAGTTGATTTTAGAAATACAAGACTTGCCCGTTTGCGCCGTTTCTATTTGGGGCGATCCCACTCCGTCATCTTATTGTCAACATTGTTTGCGACGATGGACAGACGGGGACATTGACGATCGTTTTCTTCTCCGTTTCTTTTAGTTGATGCAAGAACTCGGGCAATCCATCGTGTGTCCGTGCACCAAATGGGTCATCAATCCCGCGTTGCCTTATTGCCAACACTGTCGACGCATAGAACTGTTTGGGCGACTCGATTTTCTCGTCGCCCATTCCATCGATTGGGCTCACGACGACTTTATGGACAGACACGACGCCGTTTACAACGATGATCACCTGATTGCTTTTGCGGACAAACGTTTCAATTTACGTTTTTATCAACACGTGTAATTATTTTTTTTAAAACAATCGTGAATAAATGTTGTTGTTTTTTCGGATTCTGGATCAATTGCTGTCTTTTCGCGTTTACCCCTTGTACCTATGGTCTGCGCGATCCCCCTTTCAACCCTATCCATGCTGCCATTGCGTGCGGGGACTGGGCCTGGGAACCATTGACGATTGGATGAAATACAAAAAGCGACAAAACCACTCAACGTGACTTCCCTTTTTTCAGGTCATGACGCAATTGAAATCCCTGATCGTGTGCGGCTTCCGACAATGGAACACCCGCAGCGCCGATCCGTGGATTCTATGCAACCATTGCATTCGGTATTTTGCTCTCGGGTCCATTGACGACTGGCTCGAAAAGAACAAACCGCCGCCACCCAGAAGCTATTGGGGTGAAATCTACAACACACGAACAAATCCATTCATGAAGTGAACTCATGTTCCCGCATGTATTTTGTTGTTTCGTTGTGTGACTATTAAAAGGCATTTTTTTTGCGTTATTTTCTGTTTTTTTTTTCCTGTCTCCCTGGCCGAGCGGGATCTGGGACCCACCCCGCGTGCGGAACCAGTGCGACCAATCACTCAACCCCGAACGACCTCCGAACACATTCCGAGCCCATCCCCGAACCCATCCCGAGGGATCCCGAGCGGGATCTGGGACCCTCGACACATCCGGGTTGTTTGAGACAACCAATTGCACCATCATTACGACCTTTAAGAACCTTTAAGTCACCTTTAAGGTCACTTCCGGTCAGTGGTCTTCCACCCTCAGGCAAGCGCCACCCAAGGTTACTTCCGTTTTCATGAAAAACCCATGATGTCATTGCACGTGTACAGATTTTTGGTGGTCGTCTCTGATTGGCTATCCGAAGTCACGTGTGCTAAATCCTGGCTCCTGATTGGTCAGGTGAAAGGTTGAGCGTACTAAACTACTAATAACGAATATTAATTTTTTTTCTGAACACACTCAAGTTTGAAATTTGCCTAGTTTGGTGGCCAAAACGTGAAGATTCAATGATCTTCCGAAAGCCTTAAGGTGGTTGAACACAGTTTGCGCGCGCTCTTCCATTTCAGCTGCTTACGTGAGCCAGCACGTGCAGCGTTTTGAGAAAAACAAACGTGGCGCCTATTCAGCGAAAGTGAGTTCGTCTTAAAATCAAACAATTTCTTGTTCGTAAAAACGTTTGTTAAACATTTGCTAAACTATCTGGCAAAATTTGGTATCTATCCCACTTTTTATATATCATGTTACAGCTTTAATAAATATTGTTATCCTTACTTAAAAAGGGACAAGAATTCTTCAAAATGTTAATGCACAGACATTTCGGGCAAATTAGTAGACCTTAACTTACCTTTCTGCTTTGAAAACAAACCGCGCCGCGACAGTCGATCGCTATAATTATTATCGTCTGTCAAAAACCAAATATCTTGGTTTATTTTCCACCTACAATATGGGTCACAATTGTTGGAACGGTGTCCGCTTTCTTCCCTTCTTTCCCCTTCAATGTTGATGTTCAAGATGCTAGAGTCAAATAAAATTTATGCGGACACAACATGTCAGCGTCCGCATAAATTTTATTTGACTCTAGCATCTTGAACATCAACATTGAAGGGGAAAGAAGGGAAGAAAGCGGACACCGTTCCAACAATTGTGACCGATATTGTATTTGTTTTGATGAAGAGGTCAATATGACATAAACTGCAAGCAGAACATTTTAAAAAAATTGTTATGATGATCTGGAGCGCTCATGTTTACTGTGCAAGCTACTAGATACATTATATATTTCAGTAAAAGGTCAATAAGAACTTGAAATCGTGTTATAGCTATAGTTAAACAATGCATGATTTACTAACTGTTTGAGAATGAATAAAGAAAGTAAAAAATTCGAGTGCGTTATCTCGTAAAGGCAATTTTGTAGAGGTTGCTTACATAGCATAATTAGATTATGAAAACTAAGAAAAATTAAATCACATGAGAACGTTTCGCTCAGATATTGCGTAAAGAGAGTAGAGCTTTGCGCTCGTTGCTTTAGCGTTTTTTTTTCACACAACCCTGATAATTTAATTAATTTGCTTTAGATAAAGTGACACGCGAGTCGCTCGCGTGTAACGATTCAATTTTATTGCGCCTAGTCTATTTAAAAAAGACAATTATTGAACTTTTCCTTTGTAATTTGATTGCATCTGTTATATTTCTTGTTAAACAAAGTATGTAAGAGATGTAGTGAATAATTCGTACATGTTAGACTCGGTTCACCATTGTGCCTTTGTTTATTTACAGAAATTGGTTGTGTTTTTGTAGCTACTTCTCGAAGAGAAATAGCTACTATGTCATCGAGTGTGTAAGTCCGTAAGTGGTCCAATCTTCGGATTGTGTTCGGAACATATATCGGTTTTATTTCGGATTTTCGGTTTTATACGATTCCAAACTCGATGAAACTCGATCACGTCGACGATAGCCGAGACTAATCTCGATGTTACCCGATTCATTTTCGTCGGCTCTCGTCAACGATCGAGTACTTATCGATTGAGACGTTCCAGCGACGTGCTTTCTTTTCATGTGGTCGATGTACGATTACAGGTAAGAGAATTTGTTTACAAAGTTTTGCTATTTTGCACCAGCAACCAGGCACAGCTTTCAAGCAATGTGCACGATGTTTTCTAGAAAATACTTCTTTAGGTTGTTTGACGGTCTGCTCAGAATTTCCACCACAAAACCAACGCTGAACCGAGATGTTTGACTTCGTTGGGCGGCCATGATGGAGCGATTTGTGCAGCGAAACACCTCGAATTGGTCCATGTACATCATCTGGCGAACCCTTATACGGATTTGAGTAACTCCCTTCGGGGAACCAAATATTTCCTTCTGTAAGTCCTCTGGTACGCATTGTGTTTTGTTTTTTTATCAAAAACTCAAAACAGTTGTAAGCTTATGTCGAAGGTATTGAATCCACATGGACACCAGTCAGACCAATTAGGGTAGGAATAGAACTGTACAAGTGGTAAGAAAACAGTTCCCATTAAGACCTGCTGCTGCTAAAACTATATATAGATCCATAGCTAGAGGATCAAGTTGTTTTGTTAAGTTAGTTTTCATAAAGGATCAAGTTGTTTGGGTTAAGTAATATTGTGGCAAATGTTAAATTATATTTCAAGTTAAACGAATGTATAGTTCCACATGTTGAAACTGAACAGAGCTCTGTCTAAGAAAAATACACTTCCATTTGCTGTTAGTAGATTGATCTATACCCATAGATGATTTTAAATTGTTATTACCAAAGGCAGCAACTATTGTACCTTGTGTTAAAAATAAAATGTTCGCTTTTCATCTTGTGGTATTGAATCATTGACGTCATTCTCACTCACTCACTAGCTATGGTGTAAATTTCCATGTTAACATTTCACTTCCAGTGTTAACATTTCCAGTGTTAACCTTATATTTGATCAAGGAAATGTTATACCAAGAGACTGAGAGACGAGAGAATCTGCGAGAAAAGGGTTCAGCACGAGGAAGCCCTTTGCTGCTCACTCGTGCGTGCTGCTAACTCGTTCTCGTTCTCGTTCTTGCCTCACCGACTTTGAATACTTATTTAGATTTAACATATAACTTACATTGTACAACACATTAATTACTTACAATAGAGAGCTACATCACTTGCATAACATAATTACTTACAATTTGTTTCTTATAATTATACTTGCATACATTATATTTTTTATAATTCAATACAATTTCAATAAAAATAACAAACATAAGCATAACAGTATAGTGCAAACAATTTTACAATAAAAAGACCAGGAATTAATTACAACTGAGTATAATGTTAAACCAATTTGCACTAAAACATAAATTGTACAACAACATTGCTTTGTAACTAATAAGTTCTATGATTCATTTAAACAAAAGAAAAAAATGATGAGAGGAGTCAATCTTTGTAGACGCTTTAAAGTGAGGTGAAATTGATATGCAGCAGTTCCACAGGCTTGATAGTCATTTCAATCGATTATTTCCTACTTTCATTAGTTTTGCACTTCTGTATTTCCCACCGGTAACCTCATGTCCTCTCAGAGGCCTATTTTTAATTGGTCGAGAGACCAAAATAAGTTGCTTTCCATTTAAGTTGCCACATGCATTCCTCTGTCTATTTCCATCCTACAGAAGTAGCTACATGTAGTCCTTGACTACCTATTTTCTTTTATAGTCACGATTCACCATGGTGAATCGTTCGGATCTTCTATTCTGTAATGTGCAATACGCTACAATTTACGGTCAATGTTTCATTGCGGTTTATTTGTATTATTTAGACAATGTTTTAGCGAAAGACTTCTTTTAAAGGTGCATGAGAAAATTATGAATTCTTTCATTCAGTGAACTTCACCATTGTGTTCAGACGTCATGTTTACTTAAGAAACAACTGATTGAACTGATGCAAATGATTACTCCAGAAACTGTACTACTGTACTGTAGCTACTCTAAACACACGTTATATACGGCAAAATATAGAATACAACATAAGCTGGGGCCACTAAGCTATTTGCATGTCGCTGAATATTAACAACATCTTGTTATGTTATGCATAAGCATCGATCTACAAAAGCGTTTGAAGATGTCATTCATTAATCGAGGAATTACCTTTTATACCGGCCAAGGTTTTATTTCGTTACGGCGTCAATACTATTTCAAAAAATGATTGTGTCGGGATAATGAGTGTGGAATGAGTGGATGAGCCAAAAAAAGCGACCATCAAATGTATCTTGCCGTGCGATATCGCCTTGCTTTCAAGTCCCGGCCCACAAGCCGACAATGGGCAACATGCGAGGTTGATGATTAACTTCGGCCTCCATACTTTCGTAGTGAAAGTACCTTTTTTTCTCAATTAAACGCCCGGCCCCGAATAAACGCTGGGTATAGTAGAGGAAGTTGTAAGTAAGCCCCTCAAACGTTTATTTGTGGTATAATAAACTTAAGATTTAAAGGCAAGACACACGGCGAGAAAAAACTGCTGATTCAAAGAAACGCCGGGTCCACTAGGCCAAGTTTGAAATAAACGACGGGGGCGTTTAATTGAGAAAATACGGTAAGTTTATTTGACAATCACTTTTTGAACAGTCCTGTAGACTGAAATCAATCTCAAACGTGTTTTAAATAGTGAATAGTTTTTCAAGTTATCCCCGGGATTTCTCGAGAAATCCTGAGAACCCCTTCTTTTTAGACTGCTAGCAGTCCCTCTCTGGATAGTCGAGCGGGCGAGCAAATACGCGATCGGCGATCATCCGAGCGGCGGGCAAGCGAAGGTAACGCGAACCGAGGGGGCTCTGGGGAAGAGGCGGGAAGGGAAAGAGGGACTGCAGTCTCTTCTGTAACAAACGCGTTCAGATAACTCCGCCCACCAAGTGTGAGAACCCATTAAAAATAAACTAATCTTGTTAACTTAATAAAAGACAACTCCACCTCTACTTGTCTCTCTGCTTTTAAACACGCGCAAAAAACCGGTATGTGGGCTAAAATAGAACAGTGCTTTGTATCATACCGATTGTAGATTTAATATTTACAAAGCGGACTCCATTCGCGTCGTTTATTCAAGGACAGAAAATGTAATTTCTGCTGTTCGTGAGCTTGTTTTGATCGCCTTGATGAGCGAAAAAACGCCTACGAAACCGGTACGGAGACGAAGTAGAGGAAGAAAGCCGAAGGAGAGACAGAGGTCTCTGATTTTTATCGTATGTGCATATCATCTAAAAACCTTTTCACTACTTCGAAGGATGGCGCTCCGCTTAACAAGATCGTGACTGAAAGTCTAAAGCTTTCCAAAAACTCTGCACCCAATTTATCTGCTCGTGTTTGCAAGAAATGTGCGCTGAAAATCAGAAATATCTGGAAATATGGAAGATTTTAAACGTTCAAAATATCGCTTGCAACGGACAAGACGACAAGTCTGTCTGTTGTGGTTTCCCGTGGTGTCTGCTCTTGTAGAATTTGACTTGTTTTAGTGTCCTTGTTAACCTGGCGGTTGGTTTGTTACTTTTGCATTGGCATGTTGGTTTTTGTGTAGGAAAGGTTTAAACTCATTCTCTAGCTTTTCTCTCTGAAATAACATGATCTGAAATGCTTTTTTTTTGGTCACGGAATGTATTTCCTGTTATTTTGTCACGCTGGGCTCACCCGATCAGCTATTTTAGTTTTCATCATTGCAGGGTATTAATTTTGCAGATCCATTAAGCAAGCTTAGCAGAGAGAGTTGAAGCTTAAAAAGAAAGCAATTCAACTTGTAGAAACTTGAAGTTTTCCTTAATCAAGGCTGTGATTTTAGCATCCATTCGCTTCCCGTTATAGCCACGTGGAGCTGCGATGTTTATAATTCCTCCGTTGTCAACTTTGACAGTCTAACGACTGTTTTGTTTATGCCACTATCATACAAGGACAGAGCTTTGATAAATTATTGATTTTCTAAAGCCAGTTGGTAGCACAGTCATGATATCTTTCCCCGATAGAAGCGCTTCCACCGCTAATGTCTGTTCTTCTTTTAAAACTAAACAGCCGACTGAGGCAACCAGACAAATCATCTAAAACATTTTCATTCCCACTGTTACATGTCATCGTCTCAACTCTGATGTGAAACTGGAGATATCGATTCACACTAGATGTGTCAAGATTGTTAATACTCGTCAAACTTCCCTGACAGCTTTCTAATGTCTATGAACCAATCGGAGTTTTCCGTCCCTGGTGCGGCGGGGAATTCGAACGCGAAAGTTACAGAAAAGACTGCAGTCCCTTTTCCTCCCGCCTCTCCCCCAGTTTCCCCTCGGCTCGTTCGCTCGCTCCAGTCTCGCCGAGCTTCTTTTCGTGATTTAGCTCGCCCGCTCCATTGACTGATCAAAGGGCTCTTAAAGCCATCTCGTTAATGCGTTGAAACATGAGGTTAAAAAAAGAAGAATCTAAAATAAATATAAAATAAATATGGTAAAGATGGCGTTGTAGAATCAGACATTATGTAGAAAATGCGAGGCGCAGTAGTCAACTGGATATGGTTCTTGGCAGGATAGAGAAGATTGAGAGAACTTGGTTTGAAAATTCGTGTTGGTGCAAGTCAAAAAAGTTATGAGTAACAAAGAATCACGAGTGTGAATGTAAATAATTTTGATGTTAGTGAAGTGAAAGTGAAAGACTTTTCCCGCCTTGCTAGCTAATTGACGATGAAAATGTGTTGTTGGTTCAATTTACACAGTGCATTTTCAGTTATTCATTGTCTATTTTCGGTTGGGATATTTGACAATGGAAAAGACTTTCTAAATCAAATACAATAGATTGCCGCAATTTCAAAACAATTAAAAGCCCACATCGATAATACGTCACGTGCAATGACTTTATATCTGATCAGATGAGACATTAATATTAATTATCAAAATATCAATTGACACAACAAATGGTGACTGAATCTTTAATATTCTTTAAAGTAAGGCCCGATTCAAACATTGAACTTCACATTTGCCGAATCTAATGAAAGGAGGCCGTAACAACATGTCATTTCTCTAGAGCTGCCTTTCCCCATGCCAGGACAATTTGAGCTATGTTTAGCAGACATCGCGCCATCAGCCATTTCTTTTTCAACTCTCCAGCAGTATTCGAAAAAAGAACGAAAGTCAAAATTTATGGTATTTTGCTGTTCCTACTCTAGCATAATGAAACGGAAAGTTTTGTAGTTAGCTAAAGTATCAAGTCTGCTGTTTTATATATTTTGACATGAAAAATGGCGGGAAAATGGTGATCACGTGGTCATTTTTCGGTCACGTCTGTTATGGACGCACTTATATAGAAAATATTGGGTCTGGAGCGGATAAACAGGGCACCACTCCTGGCGGTCACTTTTTTAGTTTCCCTTAGATCGAAATGAGGTTCATGACAGGCCTGCACCGACTCCGCTATGTGGTTTTGCGGTTGCGATGCATTTATATTAGCTTTCAAAGTTTGGCTGTTATGAGTCGTGTCGTTAAGTGATTTACGTCTTGTATGATGTGTTAGACGGCGTTTTGTAAATAGTTTTCAGGAATGGTTGATTTTGAACGAAACCCCATTTTTCATCAGTATTTGTTTAAGGTTTTTCAGTCGTGGGTGAAATGTTGTGACAAAAGGCGTTATTATCTCGCGAGTTTTTTTCGTTTTGTTTTCATGCCAATTGCGTTCCGGCAAAAGTGAAATTTAGAATACCAGTGCATTTAGGAGGGTGCTGATGGGGTTAACAGTTAACTGACAATTGCCCAAAAATATAGTAGTAAACTGATAAATGAAAAGTTACCGTATTTTCTCTATTAAATGCCCCCGGCGTTTATTTCAAACTTGGCCTTGTGGACCCGGCGTTTCTTTGTATCAGCAGTTTTTTCTCGCCCGCCATTTTTTAAGAAAGGGTTATTATTCGTTTTTCTTGTAAGCCTTGTACCTTGCCCTTAAATCTTAAGTTTATTATACCACAAACAAACGTTTGAGGAGCTTACTTACAACTTCCTCAATTATACCCGGCGTTTATTCGGGGCCCGGCGTTTAATCGAGAAAATACGGTAACAGTTAAGTGACATTCTATTAATTATACTAAATGAACGATTGTTGTTGTTAATAAAAGCAACATAGTTTTTTCCTAACAGCAAAGCTATTTTGTGACTTTTACCTGCCCCGCTGCGTGACCAGGTGACATATTAACCGATATTATATGCGAAAGGTACCAGGGTCGTAGAGCGTTGACCTTGATCTCCGTGATGGCGTCGAGTGGCGTGGTCAAAGTTATTCTGAGTTTTTATCGAGATGATGACAAAGGATCGGCATTCGAATGACACATAAGTCGC
Organism: Cladopsammia gracilis; assembly: GCA_022457155.1. Taxonomy (NCBI): domain Eukaryota; kingdom Metazoa; phylum Cnidaria; class Anthozoa; order Scleractinia; family Dendrophylliidae; genus Cladopsammia; species Cladopsammia gracilis. Next base: position 738,481 of record JAJGOT010000047.1, on the reverse strand, counting down.
ATACCGTTTGACATGACAAAGCACAATTCAATGGACATATAATCAAACAATAAGCGGAAAGTTTGGACTCGGTGAGTTTGATTTAAAGTTGTTGCGATTAGAGAAGATCGACGGGAAAGCTGTTACAAAGGCTCAGTTGTAAATGGAGCTACATTTTCTTATGGGAAGTGCGACAAGTGAGATACATGGTATGTATTCTGTTTCGTCATTTTGTCCTAGCACGCGAACGCGGGTTGACCCCGGGTTTGACCACACGAGCCCTTTTCAGTCTTAGATTAAATGAGTAAGATTTCTGATTACGCTAGAACCTGTATTAAGCAGACTCCAAAGTAAGTGGACACACCGTTGGTATTTTATTCGCTGTGGCTATATGGCCGGTAACCGGTCAAGGTTTTCAAAACACTAAATAGCCGGCAGTCCTATATTCTCAGTAAATTTCTCAAAATCGAAAAATTCCAGCTAATCTAAACTATCATATGTCGATTTAGAAAGGTCGAGCGATCCTGAAATGCTTTATAGATTTCAAGCCTAGTGTTTGGTTTACGCTAGGCTCAGTAGACGAAGCCATGTTTTGTGACACTTAGAAATTTTTTCAGTTCGACTGCCGGTCAAGGTTTTCAAAACACTAAATGGCCGGCAGTTCTATATTCTCAGTAAATTTCACAAAATCGAAAAATTCCGGCTAATCTAAACTATCATATCTCGATTTAAAAAAGTCAAACGATCCTGAAATGCTTTATAGATCTCAAGTCTAATGTTTGGTTTACGCTGGGCTCAGAAGACAAAACCATGTTTTGTGACACTGAACTTTTTTCAGCTCGACTGCAAAAACATGGTTTCGTCGGGGGTTTCGTGATATAGAAATCCCACAAAACCGGCTCGTTTGATCAGGATCACGACATATGATAGTTCAGAATGGCTGGATCTTTTCGATTTTGTGAAATTTACTGAAAAAATAGAACTGCCGGCCATTTAGTGTTTTGAAAACCTTGACCGGCAGTCGAGCTGAAAAAAGTTCCAAGTGTCACAAAACATGGTTTCGTGATATAGAAATCCCACAAAACCGGCTCGTTTGATCAGGATCACGACATATGATAGTTCAGAATGGCTGTATTGTTTCGATTTGTCAAATTTACTGAGAATATAGGACTGCCGGCCATTTAGTGTTTTGAAAACCTTGACCGGCAGTGGAACTGAAAAAAGTTTAAGTGTCACAAAACATGGTTTCGTCTTCTGAGCCCAGCGTAAACCAAACCCTAGACTTGAGATCTATAAAGCATTTCAGGATCGCTTGACTTTTCTAAATCGACATATGATAGTTTAGATTAGCTGGAATTTTTTGATTTTGAGAAATTTACTGTGAATATAGAACTGCCGGCCATTTAGTGTTTTGAAAACCTTGACCGGTTACCGGCCATATAGCCACAGCGTATTTTATTGGACACAAGCATCAGTGAAATTCGATTTTTTTCCTTCCCATACTCTCTGTGTACGATCCTGTATCAAACAGACATCTTTAATACTGACAATCCTTATTACGGTTTTGGAAGCTATCTTGACAGGTGAGAAATTATGGTTTTTAGATGAGAATCTAATGTCGAATAATTTTCGTAAAGCGGCTGTTCTAAGTCCAATCCCGAAAACGCATTCACTCTGGTCATTCTCATGGCCTTTAAAGTAACCTTATCTTAACTTTGCAAATTTAAAAGCCGTACTGATATACGTAATTTCCTACTTGTCAAGCTAAATCACTTGATAAGATCAATGAATGAAAATATTGAAATGAACCGATTTCCGACAGCGTGACCCAGTTAAAAAAGAAAAACATAAAACTTTCTTATACAAGCGCATGAGTATAGGCTACCAGTGTAGCCTCTTGTTAACTGACAATTGGCTTTAAAAAAATAGTAGTTAACTGACAATTGGGTACCCCCATTAGCACCCTCATTTAGCAGTGCTAGATTAATTTGTCGTGTGTTTGGCCTTGTTTACAAAATGGTAAAGTAAGCTCACTGTAGCTGTCGAGAAAAAGCTGCGCCGGGTTTACAGCTCTTTACAGGCAAATTCACCGCGAGAAACAACTTCAAGCATCACGCTTCAGTGAATGTTCTGACACCTATAGAATGAATTGAGTTCTGGTCATTTCACGAACAGAAATCTAGAACCGGAAAGGAGGAAAGAGTTACGCGGTTAACATTAGCCTGTTCCAGGCTCCGAGACAGTGGGGAACGCGCGAAGTAAAAAAAAAAAAGAGAGAGAGAGGGTAAAATCGCGGGGAACTGGGGTGAGGGCGGTCGGCGGAGCCTGTAAACATTTCTTTAAAAAGCTCTTTCCGGTATACCAGCTCCTGGTATACCCTCCGATTGGCTATCTTTAAAATAGGGAACGGGGAACCGGGGAACGGGAACGGGGAATGGGGAACGGGGAACGGGGAATCTTTAAAATGGGGAATCTTTAAAAGTGGGAATCTTTAAAATGAGGAATCTTTAAAAGCGGGAATCTTTAAAATGGGGAATCTTTAAAAGCGGGAATCTTTAAAATGGGGAATCTTTAAAAGCGGGAATCTTTAAAATGGGGAATCTTTAACAGCGGGAATCTTTAAAATGGGGAATCTTTAAAAGCGGGAATCTTTAAAATGGGGAATCTTTAAAAGCGGGAATCTTTAAAAGCGGGAATCTTTATAATGGGGAATCTTTAAAATGGGGAATCTTTAAAATGGGAAATCTTTAAAAGCGGGAATTTTTAAAATGGGGAATCTTTAAAATGGGGAATCTTTAAAATGGGGAATCTTTAAAAGCGGGAATCTTTAAAATGGGAATCTTTAAAATGGGGAATCTTTAAAAGCGGGAATCTTTAAAATGGGAATCTTTAAAATGGGGAATCTTTAAAAGCGGGAATCTTTATAATAATTTGAAATAAATATAAGCTTTTTAAACCAAAACCACGCAAAAACAAAACGCAAACAGCGATTACAAACATTTGTCTATTAAAATGCATTTCTTTCAGTTACTTGACGTTTCGTATGTACCACATACATCATCAGAAGTGATCGTTATTAAAAGCGAACTAAATTAAATCTAAATTTTTTAAAGCGTTTTGTTTTTGTTAAAACTAAAATGGCCCAAGAAAAATAATTTTTATAAAACCACGCAAGCAAAAAATGGATTATCGACAAAAGAACACTGGATTTTCCCTTCAAAGTACTTTTGAATCATTGAATATACAGTCGAACCTGTATATAATTAAGCGGCCACCCTCTATAAAGCGGTCAGTTTTCAAAGTCCCGATTTTTCGCTTATACAAACGCTGTATTTGTTACCTGTATTAGGCAGCCACCTATATTATAAATAAGCGGCCACGGCCACCCTGTAGGAGTCCTATGTTTGTCTTTCTTTGTTATTTTTTTGGCCACCCTTGAACGGAAACTAAGCCACATGTCATTGATTTTATGCGGTATTTTATTGTGTTTAAGGATGCGATCCATCATCACTATAAAGAAATAACATGTACAAAGCTACTGTAAGCTGATAATCGGCCGTTTAGTATCGTTAACGCTTTGCAGATGTCTGCAATGTGCTGAAGTACAGACAAAATCACGAACTCAAAAAATGTTCGTTTTGAATATGCTTCAAATTCCTCTTTAATTAACTTGTTCGTCAGCCATGTGATGGAGAATGTATCGCCTTCAAACGTATACTCACAAGGGATTTTAACTGCACATTGAACGTAACAACTATGAAATGACGGAATGAGATATTTTGTATGTGTGAACTGTAAGTCATAGAAATACAGTACTGTATACCGTAGAAGAGTAGAGGACAATTTATTGCACAATACTTTTACACAATGCTACGTTAGTTGGCACTGAACTTTTCGAGAACTTTGTTTAAAGTATTGATCGCTTGAAAGAGTGTTGATTGTCCTATTGTTTCCTTGCATGAAGTGTTTTTGTATGATACGCCATTAAAATTGACATTACACCACGCACAGTGAGTATTTTTAGTGATCTTGTATTAAGCGGCCACCTGTATTAAGCGGACAGTTCCTCAAGTTCCGAGGGTGGCCGTTACATACCGTATTTTCGTTTTTTAGCTGATAAATTTCAACTGATGAATTTCAAAGCGCTAAAACGTTTCGTCACCCCCAGTTTCGTGTATGACTTTCGTTGGACCGGTGAATTTGTCAGTGCTCTGTCAGTGGCAGCGAGTCAAGTTCATTCATTCTTTCAGTCATTGGTTTTCCCGCGTCATCCGATGAATGTTATGAGAATAAGCTACTTGATCTGCACAAAATTAAAACAACGTTCTCTCTTTACAAACTCTTTTCATGGTTATTTCATAAAAGCAATAGATTACATTTTTATATGAGTTAACTGGCATTATAAATCTAATTGGGATGTTAAGAGGGCCCTGGAAAACCTTGCGATTTACAAGTTTTTTTTTTTGTTCTCTCAACATCCCAAGGGGGTTTATAACGCCGGTAAGAGTTAAGAGAATAATAATAATCTATTATGTCAAGAAAATGACTCAAACTTCTTGACCAATAGTTGGGCTTTCGTTGGATGTCATTATTTTAGCATCAACTGATAAGGAGTGTTGATCCATCAGGATATATAAAATGCTGGAAACCATTACCTGCCACCTTAAGTAGCAATCGTTTCATTATGTCTCAAATCTAATGCGTCAGTTGGTGAACTAACAAGAAAGCACTGTCAGGACCATCTATAATAGGCACCCGCGTAATCAATCAGACTACGCATTTGCCAAAAATGTTTGCAAATAAATTTCCATTTACGTTTTTTTCGCGTTTTGTTCCTGTTATCCTGTTTTCTTGATCATTAATAGTAATTTGTAAAGTATAGTAATGTATAAGTTCCGTTGAAAAACTGAGATTTCCTCTTCGGGATGATTTATCTCGCACGCGTCTTAAGGAAGAATATGTTATTGATATCTTACTAACAAAATAAGTAATATGAATTTCGAATTTTTTTTCGAATTTTTTGCAACCGATCGAATGTTGTCCCAACTAACTTACGTTAATTAATTACCTTTCAGTTAATGTTATAAAAAAAACGAATTGCAAATACTTGTTAGGCACTATTTCATGTGTACGAGTTATTATTTGAAAAAGCATGAATAAAGCTGATTTTAGTTGATTGTTCAATATTTCGACCCTGTGGAACTCTTCAAGAAACCTTATTAAAGATTCCCCATTTCAAAGATTCCCCATTTCAAAGATTCCCCATTTTAAAGATTCCCCGTTTTAAAGATTCCCCGTTTTAAAGATTCCCCGTTTTAAAGATTCCCCGTTTTAAAGATTCCCCATTTTAAAGATTCCCGCTTTTAAAGATTCCCCATTTTAAAGATTCCCGCTTTTAAAGATTCCCCATTTTAAAGATTCCCGCTTTTAAAGATTCCCCATTTTAAAGATTCCCCGTTCCCCGTTCCCCGTTCCCCATTCCCCGTTCCCGTTCCCCGGTTCCCCGTTCCTTATTTTAAAGATAGCCCCCTCTGATTGGTCCGTTTTGACAGGTAATGTCAACACTTCGCTATGCACATTATTCTTGTCAATCGTAACGATGGCGTACGTGATCCTCGCGCGTGATGAAAAGGAATCAAACTCATGTAATATTATGGTCGAATGCCTGCGCGATTTTCCTAATATAGAAACGCTCAGGAAAGGGCAACAAGAATGCCTTGTAAACTTGGCGCGTGGTAAAGATGTCTTCACGATTCTGCCGACCGGTTTCGGGAAAAGCTTGATATTTCTGCTCTTTCTACGCCTGGCGAAAGCAGCTTTGGCAGAGAAATCGACGATAGTAGTCGTTTCTCCGTTGGTTTCAGTGATGCGAGATCAAGTCGAACAATTGAAAAAGCCAGGTTTTTATATTAAAAAGGTGACAGGCCTAACACAAATCCTGCTCGTCGCTAAAAGCATTTTAGTCCAGCTTTAGAATACGTCTGTCCCAAGTACGTGCCTGAGATATTTTTCCTTTTCGATCAAAATAAAGATATGCTAAGGATCAGTTCATTTCTCAGTCCGTGATTTAATGTGAGCGCAAGTCTGCGGTTAGCATAACTTGCGAGATAGTGTTTCTTCATCACGGCTAAAAGAGTCTAAAAGCTCCAAGTCGTATGCGATAGTCACGGTCTATATTGGAATAGTGGTATCTTGCAATTGTTTTTAGTTCCTCAGAGTTTATTCTGCGCTTAAGTTGACGTGTTTTTCGGAGCTATGCAGTACCTCCATTGTCAGACGTTTGGCGTCATTGTATCCGGTTTGAAATATTTGAATCTCTCTCGGTTCTAGAAAACGCCAGCAATTCCTTATTTCTCACAACACTGAACAAAGAAACTCTTGGCTCCTTGGTTTCTCTACATGCCACGTTTCTCCTATCGAGATTCGAGGACAGTCTTTTCGTCGGTGTACGCGTCTTGCAATACATGCGGATTTCCTCGCGTTCTTGTACGTGCTTTTGCGCAAAATACTCGCTCGAGAAATCCGAGAACTATTTCTGTTAATTGACATTTTGACGACAGAAAATTGGATTATCGCAAAACTTGCCAAAAGAGGGCGGAAGAGCGTCGGTAAAGAAATGTTTACAGGCTCCGCCGACCTCCCTCTCCCAGTTCCCCGCGATTTTACCCTCTCTCTCTTTTTTTTACTTCGCGCGTTACCCACTATCTCGGAGCCTGGAACAGGCTAGGTTAACATCGGAACGGATAGATTGCCGTCCAAAATGGTGGCGCTGTTCAGATGTGTGTTACTTTTCCTTTATATCCTCTTAAAGTTTGATGTTCCCAATGTTTACGTATTTTTCTACGAAAGAGACGATAACTTAATTTGTAATAGGAACGAAATTTTGTTTAACGAAATAATAGATTTAAATATATTTTTTCTTGCTTTAAGTGTGCTATATTCTTTGCTAATAGAGCTACGTTGAGCGCTCGAAGGCAACTCTCTTGTGTCAGGATTTCAATGCAATCAAGCTACGTTGAGCACTCTAAGGTAACTCTCTTGTCCGCTTTAGGATTTCAATGTTATCAGTACGACACGCAATTGATATTCGTCTTCTTTTTATAGACTTTATACGCCAAGAACGTTTTCTCTCTCTTACTTGCCACTCAAACAATACATTGTCTTTTTGTCAAATAGAGACAAAATCTCTCTTAAAAAAATAAACACGCTGAAATCGCTTATAAAATGCTCCTTAAAATGCTTCCTTGATAACTTTTATAAACAAAATCAGGAACATTTTTACGTCTTTTGCGTACTGTTGCATAATCAAACTGTAATAGCAATGATTAATTGTTTTAAAATAGCACAAAACCGAAATCCATACTCTTGCATAATCAAACCGAAACATTTTTAGTTAGCTGAATAAGCAAAATCTACCCTCTCTTGCATACTATTGCATAATCATGACACCTAAATATTTAATAACTATTGGAAAAGCAGACAAAGATTACAACTCAAAAAGCGAACAAAAATACAGCGTGAGATTTCTCAGCTTCGTCGAGCGCGAAAAGTTGACTCGTTTAACTTTAAGCGAGTTGACTTTAAACGAATCGTAAAATTAACTCTTTTCACGAGATTTCACTTTGACATTCGTTAAGCGACATAAAAAATCGCTCCTCGCTGTTCATCATACCGGGTAGACAACGTATAGCAGAACCCCGGAGGAGGACTCGCATATGTGGTTGGGTGGGGGTGCTCGTCGTATGTTTTAGGGGTTAAAATTAGGGGATCTAGGTATCTTTTAGAATATATGATTAAAAAAAAACTCATTTTCCCAGAAAATGGTATCTTTTAGTGTGTTCAGGGTTTCACTTTTTTTCCTGACGAGCACCTCCGCTTGACGACTTATAGGAGTCCCCCCCCCCCCCCCCCCCCCTCCGGGAGCAGAATATTCTTACCAAGTTTTCTTTTCACGATATTTCCGGTTGTCACTCGCTAAGCGACTTAAAAGGCAGAGCAAAACAGCATGTTCTTTTGAGCGCAGCTATCAAATGTACTGAATAGGACAGCCTCTGACTCAGTTAAACTTCCCATATGACTAAAAAAAAAATTGCCGGATTGACCCCTTTCATAAAATAGAAGTCCGTATAAAGGTGAATATTTTAAGTTCGTTTACCTACAGGTTGCAACTAATTTGATTGAACCTGCACTTGGCACCGGTAGCATAGTATTGGCTGACCCGTGTACTTTCGCTTTTGTGCTATTTTAAAACAATTAATAATTGCTATTACAGTTTCATTATGTAACAGTACGCAAAAGACGCAAAAATTTAAGCCATTGAAGGCTTGCCGCAATTCCATTCAACCGTCATCATTATAAGCCAAAAAATCAACACAACTATGACATGTTTACCATACTATTGCACAATCAAACTGCTTGGCCAATCATAATGCAGAACGTAGCTAATACAGGAAATCGCCTGCTGCTGCTCTCTGAGTTGACCTCTGATACGCTTGGTTAATTGCACGCTTACTTGTAACTCTAAAGTTTTCTTTCCACCAGTGATCGAGTGCATTGTTATTTAGAAGTTGCTGAAACCAATTCTGTGGTCGTGGAAATACCCAAGCCCTCCTTGGCGGCGAGCAAGTTCGTGGCGAGCTCCTAAATGTAAATAAAACGCCGACAAACCTTGAAGATAGCGTAGTTGAAGGCGTCTTCTTCGGTGTCTTCTCGCAAAAAAAAACTGCCGGATTGTTATATTTATCGAATGATAAGCAGGAGAATGACTGAAATTAAACTTACAAGATCTCGATTCGTGTCATCCATGTCGATCTGTACGTTTTCGCGCGTAAACTGCAGTGTCAGTGAACTCATATCTTATTATATTTTACCCTGGGGAGTCTTTTACTGTGTAACCGCATCCCCAAGAGTAAGATGAAACCTGAGATAAACCGAACCCAAGCCATTAACCCTTGGGAAGGCCCCAAACCCAAGGTGTGTGTAACCACAACTCAATAGAAAAAAACGCAAAGTTCATGCTATTTTGCTCTGCCATACCGCTCATATTAACACACAAACTTTCCTGTCCCATTTAACTTTCTTATAACCTCTCCATTAGTAAAATACACCGTGAAATTCTCAAACTACGTTTCCCAAGAAAACGCATTTAACCTATTTTTACCCTTTTAAAGTAGCTATAATGGCTTTACGACAAATGATTGAAACTGATAGGTAACGTGAGATATCGAAATTTAACAAGGACTAATACCTTTGCGGTAACGTAATGTGAGATATGACAAGTTCATCACAAGTTCTGACATCCCAATACCCTAGGGAAATTAACAATAGGTCCGGGGGTGCTCCCCAAACATTTTAGTGGCAGTATGTGACGCCCTTCTTGAAATCCTAACCGCTTTAACCAACCATATCCTCAATGCCCTAATATAGCTTCTATAAAGAACGAACAAGAAACCCCCCCGGACAAAAGTCCACAAAATTTTGTTAACAACTTTTGTCCCTTTTTAGTACTCGACTCCGAAATCTCGCTTAATGCGCAAGCGCATTAACGAGATAAAAAGGGACAGCTAGCAGTCTACCTTCTTTTGAGCAAGCTTATTTCTGGTTTTCACACATTTCAGCCAAATCCCGAGAATTCTCGGCAATAACCGAGAAGGTGTTAAATCCTGCTAGAGGTGATCTCGAAATTTCTCAAGAATTTCCGAGAAATTTCGGTCGCACCAAAATGTAGTAAGATTTCTTTAGAAATCCTGAGAAATTCTGAGAATTCCTGAGAATTTTTCTTTTCTCAAGAATTCTCGGAAATCATTTCGCACAATAAGTAGTCCGCGGCTCACTCTGAAGAGCATTTTTAAATGAAAATGATCCCGTGTTTCTAAATAAAGATGATGGTGATGAACATGGCCTCATTTTTTTATGACCTTTTGTAAAATTTTCTCTTTTATTGAACCCTATATGCCAAACTAAAATTGTTCACAGGGAAAACATTAATCAACTTTAGTTTTTTTACCGAATCTCAACTTAATCTGAATTTTCATAATTTCACAGAATTTTATCTTAATTTATTTAAGCCGTGTACACCAGACGCGTGCAGAATGCTCGGGCGAGTTCTCTTTCTACAATCTCTTTCTTTCCTTCAAGTTGAGAGCTAGTTTGCATTCTTATGACAACTCAGGTTAAGGCTTCTAAACCACAGCATATCAGAGAAATTCATTTTTGAGCCAAAATGTTTGGAAACAATCTCCTCAACTAGAACTATCTGGCAAAATTTGGTATCTATCCCATTTTTTTATATATCATGTTACAGCTTTAATAAATATTGTTATCTTTACTCAAAAAGGGACAAGAATTCTTCAAAATGTTAATGCACAGACATTTCGGGCAAATTAGTAGACCTTAACTTACCTTTCTGCTTTGAAAACAAACCACGCCGCGACAGTCGATCGCTAATAATTACGTCTGTCAAAAACCAAATATCTTGGTAAACCTCGAACCAATAACACATGGGCTCGAAACAATAACACGGGGGTGTCCATATCAGCGGGTTTAATTGGGATTTGTGTCGGGACCGAGAACCCTGTCCGTTAAATAACGAATATTAATTTTTTTTTCTGAATATACTCAAGTTTGAAATTTGCCTAGTTTGGTGGCCAAAACGTGAAGATTCAATGATCTTCCGAAAGCCTTAAGGTGGCTGAACACAGTTTGCGCGCGCTCTTTCATTTCAGCTACTTACGTGAGCCAGCAAGTGCAGCGTTTTGAGAAAAACAAACGTGGCGCCTATTCAGCGAAAGTGAGTGCGTCTTAAAATCAAACAATTTCTTGTTAGTAAAAACGTTTGTTAAATCATGACAATAGATAATTTATAGAACCATTGAAGAAATATACTGCTTTTTTGGTCGCTATTTTCTTTGGATCGAGAACCCAGTCAAATGCAGCGAATGCGCAGTTGACCAAAAAATTGTGACTGGATGTTTTAGCGACTTTCCTCGGAAATGTGCTGATTTCTACAGAACGGCTAGTTAGAATTTCACCAAATTTGGCACAATAATAGTTCCGAATATGCCAAACTCCCCTGCCATCAAAAATGTGAAATCTAACAGCAATTTTTAGAAAACGCAAACATATTAAACCACAAATTACGGAAGATCCCTCTGTAAAATATACATGAGACCATGCAGTGTTAACACGCGAATATTTTTACGAGTTTACTGGAGACAAATGATGGACAAAATCTAAAGACTAGATTTTCTAAAAATAAACGAAACCAAATATTGCAGGCTGATTTACAATCCACCTTGCTGCCATGGCAACACCCTAAAAGCTCGACAAAAATATCAAAATATAAAGCTTGTTGCTTAATCTTATGCCTCGCCAATTTTGGGCGCCCGGACGTTAGTGGTTTTAAAATGACAAATATAATGAATGATGCATATAGTACAGTAAAACTGTGTTCAGCAACCTTAACTTAGATTTTCAGAAACGTAAAGCAATGTCAGTTTTCAAATGAAGCAATGATCTTCGCAGAGATGAGCGCAGTTAATGCGATTGAGAACAATGCCTGAAAATGTGACTTCTGTAAATTTATCATTTATCAGTTTTACCAAGAGAAAATAATTGGACAGAGAGGGAGTCTCCCAGTAATGGGTTTGGGATATCTTAATTGCAAAAAAGTTATTTTTAGTAACAATGCGGACCAATGCGGAAACATTTTCCAATGGGCTTTCCATCGATCGAGCAAAGCGACTTCAAACTTTTAGAAACGACGCTTACAAGCGATTGTAGTGGATTGTTGATTGGCATCTGTCCGGTAAGTTGAATTGTCCAGCCCCCTTTTTACCGCTTCAGTTGCAACAGTTTGTGTTTTAAAGTGCCCATAACCTAAAATTTTTTATTTTTTTATCTGAAACTAGACATTACTACAAGAGCTTCTGTGAAAAAAAATTGCGATTAAATTAAAACGCGATTTTTTTAGAATTTTTTGAAAACGCTGAAATTGGCCGCCATTTTTGCACACCATTCGCCTTAGTCTTCTCTCGGAGCTATGACGTAATATGACGTACTTTAAGGAACACGTGACTTCGCCTCCAGGAAAGCATTGAAGAGTTTCTGTGAGTTTTCCTCGATTTTTCCAATTTGGAATTGTATAATAGAACGGAAAAAGGTTAAAATGCCAGAAAGATGCGTGGCAGCGAGATGCAATAACGTTGCTCATCCTGAGAAGGGGATAAGTATGCACCAAATCCCTTTTTTGGAGTCAAATAACCCGATCGCCAAGAGAAGGCGAAAGAGATGGATCGACTTCGTTCTTACAAAGAGGAAACTTTGGAAGCCGGGAAAGACGTCCTCCTTGTTTTCAGTTTACTTCAGAGAGGAGGACTTCAACTTTCGCCTTGATTCAAAGTTCAAGCGTTCACTTAAGGTGGATGAAATCGGGGTTTGTGTGTTCCCAACATTAACAATTTTACACGCTAAAGACGAAGTGGACCCCGCGTACGGACCTGTTCTAATAATCTTTAAGTTTACTTATATCGTTGACTTTTCTCGTGAATTTTGCACCCAGGCGAAAATTACCAAAGAGAAATTGAATTTTCTTTGGCCAGATAAAATATCTAACGACGCAAACAAAGAAAACAATGAAGAAAACCAACAAAGTTTCACCATGGCTGACATATTTCGATTCGCAAACAAAGATACGAAAACACGCTTAAGATCGCCTGAACGAGGTATCGAAAAGACTCGATGAAGAAAGAGAGCCGGATTAACTAAGTGGAAGGAGAATTCAGGCCAATGTTATTTCTCGAAAAGGCGAGTACAAGTTTGGATTTTATGATTTGTTGATTTTATAGTTTGTTGTGCGTTTTATAATTTGTTATTCTTTGCAAAGTTGTTTTTGTAAGTGGCTTAAAAATTACTGTAATTAGACAATGTAGCGCTTTTTTACAAAGATTTTGACTCCATTTGATTTAAGTGTTCTTATTTTTCCGTTTTTTTCCTGTGAATTTTCATTAAAAAGTCTTGCTTAAATTTGTCATTCTAGTCGGCTTGTACTACCGTAACACCGTACCGTAGTTTGTTGTCTATATTCTACACGCCATGAATTTCGTGATCGGATTTTCAACGAGATAATTCGTACTTCCACTACATTGCTCGGTTTGTATGCTTTTATTTCTCAGTTTTTACCCTTTATCTAAATTCTATAAGTTTTCATTCAAGAAAATATGATTTTTAAATTGGAATAGCTCAGTTTAAGCTCTCAACCTGCTATAAATAAAGCACAACTTTCCTTTTAGCAAAAAGAAGAATTTGAAAAGTTTTTAAAGTTATATCTCCAGCTTTTCACGGCTTCGCTGTAGGCAAGAACATTTATCTATCCTCACCGGAGGCAAACACAACAGCCGTTTCTTCTATCGAGAAACAAAAACTGGTAGAAATGAGTTCACTTTGCAAAGGAAGTTTTTTTGTTTATGAATGGAAAGTTGTGAAGGTTACCGAGTTAATTTAGATTTTACCCGCGTTTCTCAGTTTAGCTTTACGCGGCGCCAAAGAAACATTTCTTGCAAAGCTGTACATGAATGATTTTCTCGGCGAATCGCAGAATTAAAGTAGGAAAAAATAATAAAGTTATATACCGGCCCAGTTCGGTCCGTATAGAAAAAAAATTTTGCCCGAGGTCTTGAGTAAAGCCATGCGGCCTCGGGCCGTACTCAAGACCTTGGGCACAGTGTTTTTCTTATTCGTTCCTCCCGGCCGGTAAAAAACATGTATAGTCGATTTATTCAATTCAGATGTAGCCTGTAAACTTTTCAAGCGGGAGCTCAGAGATCTTGCAAAATAAACTGACCAGTCACCCACAAGCACGCCGTTTTCAAGACGCTTTGTCAGCTCTTCCGCCTGTTCTCGCCTGTAGTTTTGCAGCCATTCCTCGTCAGCTGGAGGTTCATCTGCGTACGGTTCGAAGGAATCATCACGTATACTGCTGTCTGTTTCTTCTATTACTACTTCTACCTTGATCGTTTCGTCCTCGCTACTTGATTTCTCGTTTCCTGATTCAGAAAAACTCTCTTCTTGCGAAGACATTGCGATTTCATGAACTTTTTGTGTACAAAAGGTGAAGGCAAAGCAACGCGCGTTCCTGAATTTACGTCACATGACGTCACATACGAGCCTGTCAGTTTCAATGATCAGCGGAGCGGGCGTACCACAAAAATGTAGACTTAAAAAATTCGTAAAAAAAAACTATTTCATTCAAATCGCAAAATTTTTTCGCGGAAGTTCTTAAAGTAATGTCTAGTTTCAGATAAAAAGATAAAAAATTTTAGGTTATGGGCACTTTAAGACAGATGGAGATCTATGTATCCAGCCGCTGTGGTACTATATAACGTTATTTGCTCAAACAGGACCATTTTACTTTCTTTTTCACATGCGAAATTACCACCGCGATGGTCGCCATTTCTTTAATTTGTTGACTCCGCCTCGATTTGACGCGCTGATTCAAGAAAGCAAGTCTTCCGGAAGTCAACCAGCTCACCGGAAAATGTTTCCGCATTGGTCCGCATTGTTACTAAAAATAACTTTTTTGCAGTTAAGATATCCCAGCCAAGGCCCCTAGACTCCCTCTCTGTCCAATTATAATCTCTTGGTTTTACATATTTTTCATTTTTTGTAAAGACTATTTTCTTAAATCCAAATAAGTGTAGTTATATTCGGCAGCAAATATGGTCAATACAGAAACTGAAGCTTTAATAGATGCCTTTCGTTTCAAAAGAGCCGAAATCATTGTTTCAAATTTTTAATGTTTCCTACTAAAAGGTTTTGGTTACAAACAGTCATCTATCAGGACTATCAGGAGTTGAAATAACACACAGTTGCCAAGTTATTTTTATCTCGCTACTATCTATACAACGTTTTATTCCACCAAATGTACGAGATAAGATAGCGGTTACAGTTTAGCAAAAATGTTAAAAAGGAAACTGAAGCTTCAATAGATGCTACACTACAAGCATCTATTGAAGCACTATAAGCAAGCACTATAAACACTACTAAAGCAGCTGCTTCGTTGCGAAGTAATTTAAATAAAAATCGACAAATCCTGCTGGGTTTCGTTAAAACAGCCATCTATCAGGAGTTGAAGTATCACTCAGTTCCGTCCATGTTATTTTTATCTGGCTGCTAGACTACAACGTTTTTTCAACCAAATGTACGAGATAAGATAGCGGGTACAGTTTAGCAAAAGTGTTCCATACAGAAACTGAAGCTTCAATAGATGCTACACTACAAGCAGCTGAAACCGTTACCGCTTAAAAAAAAAGATAATTGAAACGTAAATGTAAAAAGAATCCTGCACAGATGTTTTGGTTACAACTTTTATTTTAGAAATAGTCATCTATCGAGTTGAAATACTGAACACACGGTTACTAAGTTAAAATCATTTTTGATTTTAATTAAACTGCTATCTTCAACGTTTTTCCGGTACTGAATGGACGAGATATGATAGTGTTACAGTTGAGCAAATATATGGTCAATACAGAAACTGAAGGTCCTGAAGCTTCAACATACTTTACTACCAAAAGCTGCACCACCAGCAGCTGCTTCGTTGGCAAGTTAATGAAAAAAGAATCCGTTCGGGTTTCGTGACAACGAGATTTAGGTTTCAACTTTTATTTTACAAACATCTATCGAGTTGAAATAACATACGGTTGCCAATTCAAAATAATTTTTGATCGAATTTATTAAACTGTCCGGTTACCGCATTACCACTTTTACCACTACAACGTTTTTCGGCCAATGTACGAGATATGGTTAGATTTTGTCACATTAAAGCAAATATGGTCAATACAGAAACTGAAGCTCCAGAAACTACACTACCAGCAGCTGCTTTTCGCTTTGCAATTGCATTGTAAAGTTAGTAATTGAAGAAAGGAATCCTACAGGGTTTCGTAACAAATAGGTTTTGGTTACAGCTTTTATTTTACAAATAGTCATCTATCGAGTTGAAATAACACACGGTTGCCAAGTTCAAATCATTTTTGATCGATTTTATTAAACTACACATTAACACTTTTGTCTTGCCGCTGTCTACAACATTTTCCACCAAGTGTTCGAGATATGGGCACCGTCCTTAAATACATTGCAATTACAAGTTTCATGGCCACAATCAGTAGAGAGCCCTGAATTATGACCAAAAATCACTTTGAAATTATTTAGAAAACGAAATGAACTACTTTAAAATTTGCATGTAAACTATGTGTATTTCTAGTTAATAATTAATTTCTCGCCAATAGAGGCCACTATTCCCTCAACATAAGGGGATATTCTGCTCTGAAAGAAACTTAACTGAAATTATGTCTACCATGGCATTTATGGCACCTACCAGGCAACTGGAACCTCTAGAAGAGGACAAAAAATTTAGTTTGCATTACAATAAGAAGATAATGCTCGAAATGCTCATAAGGAGAGGAAGTGAGCGAGAGCCCATTCACGAAGACCTTCAATGTAGTGAATTCAGCCATGATAATGAATACGAAGATCTTGTACGAGACCCTACTGCAACCGCTGAACCGCCTCGAGTGGACTTTAGAGTCGACAGACGGGGATTTATTATCGCCGAAAAGTCATCAGGTAACGTTCATCTATGATGCAAAACATGTAGATGCCACTAAACTTAAGGCCGAAACCTTTTTTGTATTGTGTTTCTTACAGCGATTAACAATAACACGCGACCCACCGCCTTCAAAACAGTCGGATAAAGTTGAGTTTTAGTGGACGTCAATCAAAGAAAAGCCGTTAAAATTATTTTAGACTCTGAAAGGATATCGATTTCAAGCAAACAGAGCTAAAAATCGACAATTTTACCCGCTGAGAGAAGGTAAAACTTAATCAAACTCGATTTTCAAGCCAGTTTAAACAAAAAGAAAACATGCTGTTTGTAGAAACCGTATTTTTAGAATAAAACTTTTAAATTTTACCGCAAGTGATAATTTACAACTCAGTGATGCATGATGAATACTAGGCGGATCACAACTCATGAAGCCTCGGCTGCACGAAGCTCTAGTTTTTATATCATGTTGAATGAAATCTTCTCTTTAAAACTGTAATTGACTTTGAAATTTGTTGTTTTAAAATTTTTACTATTTCTTTTTGGTAAAATTGTTCGGAATCCAGTCGAAATTTAAAAAAAAAAAACAATGTTAACGGCTAGTATTTTTTAATTGACGTCCACCAAACTCAAGTTTGACCTTCTGGGATGAAGAGCGATGGGTCGCATGTTAATGGTAACCGCTGTGAAGAAGCTAGAAAGGGTTTTCAGCTGCGTGCGTGCGCGATGTGCACTTGTCATGCATTGACGCACGCGTAAAATCGCTCGAACCGGAAATAAATCATACATAAAATATTCCTCTTTATCTCGAAAGTTTGTTCGGTAACCTATCCTGATTTTCTGCATGCAAGCAGTATTCGGTATTTCCTGTTAAACAAAAGTTTGAGAACAGCTTATGCTTTCAGTATGGATTGACTTCGGACTTGAAATGTGTGATCTAAAGAGAAGGATTCTTCCACGTCAAAACAACAGCAAGAACAATTAAACTTGTTTAAACTATGTAAACTTTTATTTTTGGAAAGCTTCAGACGTTGTTGCTAAAGGATTAGGGACTAAAAAGCCATGTCGAATGCAGGTAACGATTTCTTTAACGTTAACTTGTGTCCAAATGTATTAGATTTTGTAAGATTGTCTTGATTTTTGTTCCAGTTCAAATCGGATAGCTTTTCGCTCTGTTCAGTCGGATGCATGCTTGTTCAGTTTGTTCTACAATTCTGACACGATTCTCTGCCATTCATTCATACAGTCTGTCGTTTTATAATAGGTAGAATTTCCGTAGAAAACCTTACCCTGGGTGCCAGAGGTTTTTCTTGCGCGGTTTCCGGTGTCGGTTATGTCTCTGTGATCCGCGCGAAAAACCTCTGGAGAGCGCTATAGATGGTTTTCGCTCACGTGACCTTCAGTCCTGTGGGACTCAAATGACAAAGGCTATGGCGGCCATGTTGGTGCACATAACAAAAGAGGTTCATTAAAATTCTTTTGTAGGTGTGCACCAACATGGCCGCCGTGACGTAACGTGAAAACCACCTATTGCTTTGATAGCGCCATGCCAATGACAAGCCTGTTTAAATCGATCTTGTCCAGAATTTGGACGAGACAGCCGATTGGCTCCTAACGACCTCCCATGGGCTTTTTAATGTAACCGACTCTGTGATTGGTTTACAAGAATAGAGTACACTGCGGGAAAGAAGCCTGTGAAATGAGAAATTATTTCTGTGTGATGAGGTGTTGAAATGTCGGTTGTTATTCAGATACACTAGGACAATTTTAGCTAGATAAAGTCAGAAAAGTCCGGAAATACACTTTGTCTAGTTTTTAGCGAGTTAACAATGCCAACTGTTTTCACAAGGAAAAACAACGGGTTTTCTCGCCTTTACGACGGGAAACTCACGCAGAGTTATACTACCTCGCAAGATGGTTTAACTTGTCCCGACAAATACCGCAGCCAATCGCATCGCGTGTAGTGACAGATGCCTGTCAAACAATCTGGCAAAATTATTTTCCAGACGCTCGCCTCGTGGTTCTTTCGCAACAAAACCTTGAATGCTTGTAAACATCGCTGACGAATATGCAAAACACTTTCCAATTCTTTCGCCGTTTTACAATTTAAAGCGCTAAAGCGCTCCCTCTCCCGCCATTTTTGAAAGTTGCGCGGATTTGTAATTTAAATCTTCCAAGTTATTAGTGGCTTAAAATTTCCCAGTAAAAACAGATGTCATGTTTAACTAGCTAATGTCGGTCTGTAAACAAACACCTAGGAAGAATGTTCAGCTAGTTAATCGGCCTAGTGAAAACACAGAAGGCTCTGGAGGAAGTCATAAGAAAGGTTCTTGAAACCTTCGACGGTGTCGATACGTTAAGCGCCGAGCAAACGGATGGGATTTGCAATTTTATATGCCGCAAGGATGTTTATTTTATGTGTCTCGCCAGAACGGGTATCGCTAGCCTGTTCCAGGCGTTCAGATAGTGGGAAAAACGCGAATAGTTGGGGAAGGCGCGAAGAAAAGCGAGCGAAAGAAATGCTGGGAGACGAGGGAACGCCTGTAAACAAACTCAACAAAAGGTCCTTCCGCCCACTTTTAGACCGCCACCTCAGTTGTCAATCATATGTCAATTACAACCGGATAAGATTTCTCGGGATTAGATTTCCCGGGAAATATGATCTCGGTCTGCGTTTCGATGTCCGATCGTTGTCACGTTCTTCTGCAAATGAATTGCCAGTCCATCCTTCAACGTGTTGTAGGTTTTTCTAAAAAAAAATGTGAAGTTTTCATGAACCAAAGTTCCGCCTGTGTCCCTTTTTAGTGTAGTTAAAAATAAGGATATTGTTGGATATTCTGGAGCGAAGAGTTTGGTGTTGGCCGACATTGCTCGCTCGTTAGGCCACAAACTGGATAAAAGTGAACAGAAATCTGATGTTAGCAAACCTACACAAGGTCGCCGATAAGTCATACTCCTAGCTCGGCGAAGCGTGCGCCGACGGCTCACAGTGATGCGAAATCGCGACGTTCTCTCGCTCTTGCAAGCTCTGGTGAGGACCATAATTCGCTTGGAGTGGCCCTTTATTAACGACGCAATGGCGAAAAAAATGCGCGACGACGAGGGAACAAGGTTATTCAAGCAATCTTTCTGTTCTTCGCAAAGAGATACGATATTCGGGAAGTCTTTGAGTAAGTTGTTTACAACGATTTCGATCTCAGCGTGACTCGATGATAGCTGTCTTTCCTCCGTCATATCTCCTTACTCATCAGCGCTCGAGTGTCAACATAAAGTGTCACAATTGACCAATCAGAGGGTATACCGGAATCCGGTATACCAGAACAACTTTTTGTTAAGTTTGTTTACAGGCGTTCCCTCGCTTCCTCTCCCCAATCTCCTCGCTTTTTTTCGCTCGCTTTTCTTCGCGCCTTCCCCAACTACTCGAGCTTTCCCCACTATCTGAACGCCTGCAACTGGCTAGGGTATCGCCAACCGACGAACGAGACTTCTTTATTCCTTCACCAGGCGAGCTGGAACATCGCTTTGATCGCGTGCTATCCACTTCAGTTTTCCAGCGGGCCACATTTCTCTTGCAATGTTCTTTCAAAGTGGTTAGTTCTTTGATAGTCGCTTCGTATTTTTCAATAGGCCATTTGCACGATGACGTCATTTGATTACTACTACCAGAATCCTTCAGTTTTTTGTTTTGTAGTGCAAATTAGGGCTATTGTTATTTAAACCGCACTGGGATTACAAAGTTGAAATAAGAAAGGAAAAACGAAATGAATTCTGGTAGTAGTAGTCAAATGACGTCATCGTGCAAATGGCCTATTCGGCGGTAGCACTTTTTGCATAACACATGCGGCCCGACAGAGAGATTGTCTTCTTGGGCGTCGAAAATCACCGAAATACGTCCGAAAATGTTCAGTTTTTTTTTGCGTTTTCGTTAATTAGGCTGTAGTAGCCACTACTGGAAATGACATTCACTTCGTATAAACGGCACGACAGCGAAAACTTTGATTTTGGAACCGTTTTCACGGGAGTCGGAAAGCGATAAACAAACCCCGTCATTTGGCAGGCCATTTGACAACTTGTAATTAGCTCCTGTCAAAGCTGTCATATCTTCACGTGCCAGCACGTGCCAGCGCACGTGAACACGGTGGGAGATTTTCGCTGTGATTGGTTTAGATGTAATTAGATGAAAACGATCAATCAAACCGCTTTGGGCCAGAGGTTTTCTCGCGGCTTCGCCACTCGTTGATTGGCCTTCGGCCGACACCGACCAGCCTTCGGCCGGCAAGTCACGAAGCTCGCCGCGAGAATACCTCTGGTACCCAGGGTAAGAAAACCTCGGTTTGTGAAATTTTAGCACGGTGGTCACGAGTAATCTCGTAATCATCGCCGCCAAGTTAAAAAAAAATGACATTAATATAAGCTAAGTTTTTTGGATTTTCATACAGTCAACAATAAAAATTGAGCTTTGATTTGTGTAGACTTTTGCTTCCACCGGGATATTTACGATGTTGTTCTCCACTTAAAATGCGTTAAAAAGGAGTGAGCGACTGAGCCAGTGAGCGAAAAAAATTATGCTCAGTGGCATTTACACACGTCATTTTTATGATGAACATTTTTATATACGCACGGGCGTGCTTATGTTGAGTTATAGATGCTATCGAATTAGGTTGGGCGAATTTCCTAGCTATGTTTTTCAACAAATTTATTGCCATATGAAAGAAAAATGAAACTGTCGTAAAGTGTCTGGTGTAGCGCGAGTTTACTGAATTGGTCGCGTGACAATTTGGTGGTCGTTTATTTTTTTTCGTGCAAGCAACGTGTTGTGCACACAAGCACATAAAACTTGGCAACGAAAGCCTTATACAACAGCCGATATAAAATTAATGCAAAGAATTGTGGCTGGCCTGACGTACATTTCGTCCTGCCAAGGGACTCATCAGAGTCCGTTCTAACATCACGTCTTGAAGTCCCGCTAACATGTAATGATGGAACTGAGTATTCTGGCCTTTTAACACATATTTTGGTTATGTATAATGCAATTGGAAATCCTTGTGCGATGTACGGCCAGATTGTTCGACGAGTTACAAATTTAGAAAGGTCCCTTGGCAGGGACGAAACGTAAATCAGGCCAGTCACAATTCCTTGCGTTAAATAAAAGCTTGTCAAGGAAAACATTTTTTTTTTCGTTCTCACGAGCAAGTTTCGCAGGAGACTTGAAAAATTCCTTGCCATTCAAAAGATTAAATGCCGATTTTTGAACAAGGAGACTTAACAAGAAAAAATGTGTCACCGTCTGTCGCCCATACAATAAGACCTGCATGTCAAACGCGCTTATCAAGGAAAAACTTGCTCGTGTGGATCCCACTCAAGCGGACAGCTACATGATGTTTCGTCCCAAGAGCGTGTACTTACGCCGGGGGCTTCACTTTATGTTTACTTTCAACAGGTTTGAGTACTTTTACAAAGTTTGAAAGATTACCAAAAAGATTTAAGGAAATGCGTTGTCGACTGTGGAAATTAAGTCGGGATACTCCATTTCCAGACGAATTACAGATTGATTACAAGAAAAAGCATGGAGGAATAAAGCCCGCTGCGTTGCACGGAATTAGACGAGGGCAACTTAAGGAGGTAAATCTGGTCGGTTAGAATGTATTTTATGCCCACCCTTCCCTTCTTGAGAACTCCTTGACTTAATTCTCAAACCTCTTTAATGATGTATTCCCGGCGCTTTGGTAACGACCTTTCCAAACGGATGCTTTTGAAATAGACTCAAAATTCCTGTAAGATCTAAAAAGCAGCCAACACATGTTTTTGAAACTACAAAATGTTGTCCTTTTTCTCATACTTACCATTATAAAACATAAAGTTTCAGTCTGATAGAAATTTGATTTAGCTTTTTTCATTATAATGAAAAAAGGCTGGTTTCCATATCATTGCCAAACATTGCCGGCAGACGATTACTCATGCGTGAAGCGGCATGAGGTTAAAAAATTGGCTCCGTGTTTCTTTTTTTCTTTTCTTTATTACTCATGCGCGTAGCGGCATGAGTTATAAAATGGGCTTCGTTTTTCTTCTTTTTATTTTTTTTTATTTTTTTTTGTGTCACGATTTTGCATGCAAATTTATTCACGCATATTTTAAATTGTGCATTTCCGGTTCACAACTTTGCGGTTTAGTGACTTCCGGCTACTCTCACTTCCGGCAAAACATCGTTACTGCAGTGTCACGACAGCGTCTCCTACAACCCTACTCACATTAGTAATGTTCACGTCAGGTATATATTATTTTCACAAGAATGACTACCTTCATTGTGGTACAGCCTTCATTTATAAAACATTCAATAGTAATTTTTACAATAACTGTGTGAATTCCCGCGCGCTGATTGGCTCATTTCTATGGTCGATGAGAGTATAGACCATGAAAATGACGTAACAGGTAACGCAACACGGTGAGTTTTGTCAAACTTTTGGCGCTACGGGTTCTTCAAACAGTGAAAAATGCACTTAAAACTGGAATTCTTCAATGAAAAGAATGCTCTCTCGTCAGTTAAATTTAATTTACAATCAGCTAAACTTGCCTGGAATTAAGTGCGAAGCAAAAAGGACAAAAAACTTGTAGTTTCACGGGAAAATCCACGGAATCAGAAGCCGTAGAACTAAAACTGAGCCGAAAACAACTTGGAGCAAAGATTCATCTGATTATTCGAAGATATTTCAAATTTGAAAAAGGTAAGCTTTGTAAACTGTGCCTAGTAATTTTATATTTGACTTCGTGTGAGGTTATTGTGCTCTATTTCGCGATTATCGCCGAGCGCGGTTCTCTAAAATTTGCCGAATAACGGCTCTTTGTTTTTCTGTGTTAAAATTTATATTAAAAGATTCTAGCGATGATTTAAGCTGAAGAGAATTTTTGTGTGAGCCTTTTTCGTCACATAAAAAGTTAAGGCTTTAATTATTCCCCACGCAAAAACATTTTGCAGCAGTTTGTCAGTGTTACGTTATTTATCTTGATTTTCTAAAATGATTTCCGCAAACTCGTTCGCTCGGCGCTCGCAGTTATTCAAGTTTGTTATTGTAAAAAACAAATCGACCGCATTTTTCCATGGTCTATACTCTCATCGACCATAGAAATGACGCCATAAAATGTTCAAAACTTGGCAGTGAAACCACTCGCCTAACGGCTCGTGGTTCCACTTGAGTTTTGAACATTTTATGACGTCATTTCTATGGTCGATGAGAGTATAGACCATGGAAAAATGCGGTCGATTTGTTAATTGGTTTGCAAGTACGATGACTGAATGAAAGGAGTAACTCTTCTCCATGTCGGACATCTTCTTATCTTGTTTAAATTATTAAAATATAAATTGCTTCTTTTCTTATGGTACATTGAAATATAAGACAAATGTTTGATACGCATGCGCATGACAAACATTTTCCGTCATTTGGTCTTATTGGTGTACACTGTATAAGTCAGTCCTGTATTTCTCCCATCGCGGTGAACGTTGCTTTTATACACAGCATATAACTTGAGGCCGGATTTGTCGCGATTCTGAAAAAACTAAGAGCTATTTTTAATCAGAGTTCTTCCGAGGCAAAAATGACAAACATCGATCTCTCGCACTGATAAGCATATTGTCAATTTACTTCCCTTTTTACTGCCGATTCTTTGTAATGTCTGTATCGGAGCAGTCCTCGCTGCCTGTGGTGAGTAATTTCAAGACTTTTTTCAAGAAAGAACAATAGAAACACACGGCAAAACAGCGTCGTTACTTCAGCCCATCATATTTAATAAAAACCATTTGGACTTCGGGACTGGACTTCTGTGGATTATGGACTGGGGAATGCGTGTCATATTAATGTCGATTTTTACTGACTAAATTGCTTTTTGTGGTTACTAGGTTACTAGTAACCACTATGTTGTCACCTGTGTAAGTAAGTCCGACTTTCCGAAGCGCGAAGTTGTGCCGAGTTCACCAGATTGCTGTACGATAAGACAGTTCTGATAGCTTCGGTTTGGACGACTCGATTGTCAAGGCAGTTCTGTTTGTACGTGCGCTCTTTGGATCCGTGGGAAAGGTAAACGAAGCTTTCTCGTTCTTTTCACTGCTTTACCAAGCACAGCTTTCACAAAATGTGGCCAAGTATTGTTTTCAAAGATTATTTTAGGTGTTTTCGTGGTTTGGAAAAAGGTTTTAGTGAAAAATCGAGCTGTAAATCGAAGTGTTTGTTTGTAGACCATGAGCCGATTCGAACTCATGATTCAAACGGTCCAAACGCCGCCAGCATTTCATTTCGGTACCCTTGACCATTCAGAACTGCTTTTTTTTATTAGCGAAAGCATTATGCGAATCAACTCTCCGGATAAGATTGGCATTGACTCTATTACACAGGAAAAGTCAGCAATTTTAGAAAGCATAAAAAATAGGTTGCTGAATTGAATTATTTTGTGATGTTTATTGTATTTTCGCAGACGCTAGCCGGTTCCTCTCGTTCCGCGCCGTAATTAGAATACAATAAACTGAATAAATCGCCAAGACTTCCAGAAGCAGAAAATCACTGAATTCTGATACGTGTTTGACTCTTTTAATCAAAGGAAAGACATTTTCATTCAAGGAAATATGAGTTTCATTCAAATGTTTCGACTTTTTATAGAAAATATATTTTGGATTCAGAGGTCAAATAAAAACAGCTTGCTATCAAATTACATTACACATAAAAAATTGCATAAAACAAAATTGTGTATTAATATTTTGCGACAACACTTTGAAGAAACTGTGAAGCCTGGAAAAAAAACTTATAGATGGCAAAATCGAAGCATTTTTTAAAGAACCAGCTTTAAGTTATGCAAACATTTCATTTCGATTTGGTCTTAAAATCACGGAGAGATTTTAGTGAATGCGTCACGCAACGTTTATTTACAAAATGTTTGACCAATTCATAGCAATTATCACCGAAGATTTGAAAACTTTGAAAATCTGAGATCTCCTGAATGCAATTTCTTGTTTATTTAGGGCCTACAAAAACTTAATGGCAATCGGGATTCCGAGCGGGGGAGGGGTAAAAAATATTCCATCCGTATTGGGGGGGGGGGGGGGGGGGATCTTTTCTGGAATAACCCATTATACATGGGTTGCATGCGATTTAGTAACACGGGAATACTAGTAAAAGCTCTTAAAGCACTAAATAATGCACTGGGTTTAATAAAGACGCCACGATGTCAAGCTGTGTACAGATTCTTATTTTAATTGGTTTCAATATATAGTAGAGCTGATAAAATTGTATTTCGTATTGTATTCCGAAAATAGCGTCCATGGTTTAATTTCTTATGATAATCTTACTTATTTCATCACCGATTCTTCTGAACCTGTTTTATTAATGGAACTTCGTTCAATGCTTGTTTTAAATGGTATAATGGAAACAAATTTTTCTTATTGAAAGGATTTGAATGGTGAACCATGCGCGTTTGAAAATACGAGTTTGAAAAAAGAACATTCTTCTGACATGTAATGCGCGAGACTGTAAAGCTCAACCGGAAATTTCACGCATTAGGTCATTACGTGACTTGAATCGCACGTACGTTTGATTTACACGATTTGTGTTTTATATAACTGCATTTCAGTAAGCGATCGTGTCGGCTACTATATGTAGCTTTACTTTTCAGACATAATTTTATGTTTCTCCGTAAAAGCACTCAAAACACTCGGGAATCAATACTGCAATGGGTTAGCCATGTACAATTCGCGCTGTGTACAGCTTCTTGTTTAATAAAAAGCAAGCCAAGAACCGTTAATCAATTAAAAAATTGTTTCATGATTCCATCAAATTACTATAAACAGCAAATACTCTTTACATAAGCAACCTTTCAACCAATTTATTAGCCTTCGCAGCAAGAATCAACGACAACCATGATCCCCATTTTCGCTGCTACGCCACCTATTAATTTATCTACTCTCGAATCACCAATTGTGATTCACCGACTGTGCCGTTTGAGCGAAGGAAGTGAACATGAAGAAAACGGACTTTGATTTAGATTATTGAACGTGAAAAGTATACATTTTACCCGGGATTTTAGTACCACAGCGTCTCAGTGGTTCGCCAGTTGAGTTGTAAGCTTATTTTAACGCGACGATATATTTGTAGTACAAACAATGTATATTACATGATATTAGCGACTAACGGCCGGTCTTCTGTGAAGTTCATTGATAGCGCGTGGAGATAATGAGCTTATTTTATCGGCTTTGCAGTTCGCCCGTCTCCTTACAGTTCTTTTTGCAATACGAAGCATATATGTCTTAGCGGCTTGGCCGCTTCCTAGTTGAAAGTTTTTAAATTATACTGATATATTACGCATATCTGAGGTGGTGTTTTTCTGAGGCAGCTCGCTGAATTGAATGTGAATGCTGGATTTTTAGCGCCAAGGCGCCTTAATAGCGTATTTATTTATTTATTTATTTATTCAAAATGTTTGAACTCAAGTATATACGTAATAATTAACCTTCTTAAATCACTGTCTTGCCAGCAATTCAACGTTTCTCGAAATTTTAACCGCTTAGCGGCTTGTAAGTGAGTTCAAAGCATTGTCTGTTAGTGTTTACATGTGCCCACTGAAACTGGAATTGCATTACTACACTGAAAGCCTGGCAGATTTTCTTGTCCTCAGTATAATAAACACACGCAGCAAGTCGCCTCGTCTTATCCCACCCCATGTACCCACAAAGCCATTCAATACTCCATCTCTATGCTATACCTCCTATAAATCTAAAACACACAATTTGTAAACAAATTAAATTATATATTTAACCCAACTATCACAAACAAAACACCCACGAAGACATACACGTCAAACCCATTCTGAAGTGATGCTACTTTTCCCACCAAAAAATACACCTTCACATATTACCTATCACATATCACCCAATCTTTTCGATAACCTCTAAATCCAACTCAACGTTTTTACCATGAAACTTCAGCTTCAAAGCCATTCTTTTCATTAATTAAAGTTCCAAACAAGGCTTGTCTTGATAGCAAATCTTAGTACAACGTCCATTAGCAATTGACTTCGACAAGACAGGGTTCATTCTCTTTCGTTCCATTTTATTTTGCAATTCTACATTATGTTAGCTAATGTGTACTTATTGAATTTCTCTTGGTATGTTTTGATATTATAAATATTTTGATTAAATTGTAGTGCAAAAATTTACAGTAGACTAGAAAACGAACATGAAACTACACTTTATTTCTCTTATAGCAAGAGTCGAAGACTGGGGGCTTTCTCGTGTTCTCATATACGTCATATTCAGTGGCATTCGATCACCCAATCCCACCCCATGCACCCACAAAACCATTCTATACTCTATCTCTATGCTATACCTCCTATAAATCTAAAACACAATGCGGACGAGATCAAATAAATAACATCTTTACCATATTCACTATCAATTCTTCTTTTTTTATTAACCTCACGTTCTATCGCATTAACGAGATGGCTTTAAGAGCCCTTTGATTACAAATCGGGCTGGCTCATTGCCCAGCCCGATTAATAAAATATAACAATCAGACAATTGTTGGATTTAATTTGAATGTATTTTCTTTTTAGATTTTAAAATGTCTCTCATGGGAAAAGTATTTCATCCCAGACGAGGAGTCAGCAATGGAGACTTAGCAATAGTGTATTAATATTATCATAGATTGAATAAAATAGGATTTTCAACAGTTCAAATATCTTTTGTGAGTAGCGTATAAGGAAATTGACTTTGAATGCAGACAGTCACTGTAGTTTTTATTGTCCGAAGATACGACACTCCCTTGTGGTAAATATACTGGATTCCGTTTTCACTAGCATAAGACATATATAAGCATTTAGAAGAATAAGGAAAAGAAAATTGTTGATACTAACTTATTCTTAAGCTTGCGTCGGGCCCGTTTTCACGTTGAAATAAACAGTTTTATACGCTTTTGCTTGTGCTTATGCTTGCGTCTCTAGTGAAAACCAGGCCTGGGTGCCTACCATTGGAAGCTGTTTTTTCATGGGATTCAAGTCTAGTCGTGTAAAACTAGTGTTGATCTGTGATGTGTCTATTATATAATCAATGCTTGATTTTAATAAACTGTTTTAATGCTCATCAGTGTAGTTCAACTTTTCAGAAATAAATAAATGAAAGCTGCAATTGGTATGTAAGAAATTTCACCGAGCGCGTCGTGGTCACCAGAAAGTTTGATTACACACTGATGCAGACTGACATAGGTTTTTAATAGACTTTCTCCGATATTTATCATAGATATTTTTACTTAATTGTGATTATTGTACTTTAACTGAGCTGAATTATGTGATGTTCTATCTATTGCACTGAAAAGCCCTTGAATGGAGTTTTTAATCAAGTATTGTATTGTAATGGATTGTATATGTTTCAATATAGGTCTATAATGCCTTTTCAGTTTCCCCTGAAAATAGCACTCCCCCAGTGCTGCCTTGCCTGAGCTCTGTTTACTGGGCAATAAGAACAAAACGAGTGAATGGTATGGGGCAAAGGCAAATAGCCGCTTCGTTTTGAGGATAAAATTTTATCAGAAAAATCCTTGATACATAGCTTGGGCATGAGTGAAGGTGCGGGCACTGAAAACGCCAAAAGCATGGTTGCTATGAGCACATATGCAGCCCCACCTCTGGCAAGCGTAGCACAAACAAGGAGGAGAGTGTCATCCACCACACTGTAAAAATTGACTAGTTAAAATAACCAATTAAAATTGTTGCCAAATGCATCTGGGAAAACCCCCTTTTTTTTAGTCACTTTGACCCGTTTTAAATGGTTTAAAATGACTGATTTCTTTTGGTTTGAAATAACTTATTATTATGAGTTAAAATAACTATTGATTGGTTATTTTGACTTTTCTTTTTAGTTGTTATGACTTCAATATTTATGTTGATTTAACTTTTAATATTAGTAGTTTTAACTAGTTTATTTTTAGTTACAATAACCAATATCTTTGGTTAAATTAACTTAATTAATTTGGTTGCTAACCATTGAAATTTGTTAATTTAACTATTTAAAAAAGTACCCGGGTAGCATCTGAGACAACCCATTTTTTTAGTTACTTTTTGTTATTTTGACTAAAAAAATGGGTTAACAAAAATTGTTATTTTAACCTCAAAATAATAAGTAAGGGTTATTGACCAGGAGCGAGGGGATATGTGATATATTCCCCTCGTGGCGTACCCATGCTTATTTTCCACCTTGTGAGGTTTTCTAAAACAAAGAAACTTATTAACTTTTCGGAGAGTAACATTCCGTTCAATTCAAATGCAAAAAAGCATGATTCCACAAGGCCGCATTGGGATCACGGCACATCACGAAGCGAGACGGTAAACATGTTTTGCTTTTGCCAAATTTGCATTGAGCACGTTGCTTCGTTATGAGTAGAAGGAGAGAGAGAGAAGAAATGTATGAAAAGTACTCGTGGTCTCGCCATGGCCCAACTGCCCGCCTTCATCTTTCGAAGATCAATGGAGTGGCAGCGATGTGTTTTCCAAGGGAAAGCGGCAGAAACATATTCAGGTTCAAGCGTAAAACGAGGCGGCATACATTATTGAAGACCCGAAACCTGAATCGAGGTACGATACCATCGAATAATATTATTAACATTTCGCTTTTTGGTCGCGACCGGCAAGTTAATTACGTAGGAATATGATTGATGAAGTTGTCTTTTTTTTGTAAACAAAAAATATTGACCGATGCTAGAGCGTTTTCCTTGTTACGCCTCATTTTGTCTTCCCGTTTGTGTTATTCTATTATGAGAGGAATAAGTCGAGGGGACTAAGGCGAGGGGAATATGTCGAGGGGAATATGTTGGGGGGAATATGTTGAGGGGAATATGTTGAGGGGAATATGTTGAGGGGAATATGTTGAGGGGAATATATAATCCTTTGTTTTGCTATTGTTATCAGCTATTGTTTTCAGCCCCGCCTCTCCCCTGTTACAATCAAAGCCGCACCCAGCTTTTCAGACACTGTAATGAACGGGGTAATGTGATATGTTCCCCTGAAAAGAACAAAGAAAACCGAGCTAGGTGGAAAATAAGTAGATTTAACCCCTTCAGAAAGTTAAAACAACACTTTAAAATGGATCATATTGACAAACAGTTTTGGTTGTGTCTTTATTAAACTTACCGTCAAATGTACAGTTCTATGGAGTAACTTCAAAATGACAATTTTTTTTTCAGAAAACTTTTCTTTCTATTTCATTTGCTTACATTCGTATAAACTATAAAGGAGCTATATATATTTCACTGCATGTTTGCATGAATGCATTATACTTCAATGAAAAACAAAATGTTTTACAATTTCATTTTGTTGGCTATCATATATGATGGCTTTCTTAGTTCTCCTTTAATTATATTCGCCCGTTCGTTGCCGGTCGATCCTCATGCATGATGTCTCAATTTGAACGTACCATCTGAAGATAAAAGGATGTCACGCTCTTTGCCGGAACTCCTTAAACCTGCATGATAGTAAAAAAAAAACTACGTATAAGCAAGCGCATTTTCCTTGGCTTACAATTACACATTTATAAGGATTGGAAAAGCAGTTTTAACAAACGACTAACAGTTAATGAAGAACACAACAACGAAAAACAACAATATCTTAGTTTAGATCACTTTAGTAGCCAGGTAAAGAGTGGTAAAACAAGTTATGAAACAAATGGTGCTAAACTTTCCCTCTCATAGATTGGCACTCTAAATGATGATTTGGACTAACTTAAGTTCTTTCGAAATGTTAGCCAATAAACGAAGGAGACGTATCAACTTCTATTAATCAGCAGTGAGCCCAAGCAAGGCCTCCATTACAGACAACCTCAGCAAGGAAATTGCCAGGAGGCAAGCACATGTCTTGCCTTGACAAAACTACGGCCCATAATAAACTGACAGAAGTGAACTTTCCTTTGCTGGCCATTAATCAACATAATCTGCACGATGAAAAGTAACTTACAACTATTTTACTATTTAAATTTCACGAGTTAGACAGGTAAGTTCGGGTAAAAAGGACCGTTTTTTGCGCTCTAATGTTTTTCTTTTTTGTGATGCCATAAAATTTGGTCTACTCACAGTTTGTACAGTAGTAGCGAGTGTTTGCTTCAGTTCTGAAAAAAGAAACACAATTAGCAAATTTCCCATTTCTTTAATTATCTGTCGTATGTCTCATTAATTATTGACCCGAGTTTTAAAACTCAGTTTGAATTAAAGTTACTTTATCTTCATAAATACGAGTACAAAAGCAAATTAGAATTCTCGTTAATAAAATCAAATCCGGCATAATGATCAGAGAACTTTTTATTAAACTCAACTGTGACAAATAGACACTGAGTGATATTTGTAAACTGACTGATTCAATTGCTGATTAAGCCGGTTGTATTTAACTTTCATATTTGATATCTGATCCATTTGGGTCGAAAGGAGAAGTGTCAACTTCTATTAAGCAGGATGAGCCCAAGCAAGGCTGCCATTACAGACCACCTCAGCAAGGAAATTGCCAGAAGGCAAGCACA
The DNA here is from genome assembly GCA_022457155.1 of Cladopsammia gracilis. NCBI lineage: Eukaryota > Metazoa > Cnidaria > Anthozoa > Scleractinia > Dendrophylliidae > Cladopsammia > Cladopsammia gracilis. The sequence goes on along the minus strand of JAJGOT010000047.1, from coordinate 706,376 downwards.
TGTCTTGCATTGACAAAACTACGGCCCCGAGCTTACAGAAGTGAACTTTCCTTTACTGGTGTCAGTTGACTTACAGTTTATTAATTCAATCAATGGTTAATGCTTAGAATTTTATGGAAATTAGTTTCAAATGACAGCTCATGTACCGATTTCCGCTACAAGCGAACTGATAACGCATGGCATACGTTCTTCTATCGGGGTACGGAACAAACTGGTAACGCCACGGATAAGACAACACAAGCTTGGTTTATTTGTACCGTTTACATTTCTCCCTCTACTACTCGCTTGCCTCCGGTCAGCGGTCTCTACTAGTATTTCATGTTACTACATCTCTCTTTTTTTTTTAACTCAACATATACACTGTTCCTTAGTGTCCTAACTTATCTTACTACTCATCAATGTATCTTTGGGGTCTCTTAAGAGCAGCTCTCGGTCTAAGACGGGTCAGCTGCCTATCCGGCTGTGGACTTCCGCACGGTTTGGCTGGCTCCTCTACCTCGTCTTGACTGTCAGGAACAAGCGGGTTTCTGGGTGCTTCCCGGCTTGCTCTCGAGGCTGAAGTAATATCTGGCATCGTAACTCTTGTTGCCAGTGGCTCGAGGATTTCACGGCTCGCACTATGAGATACGATTGGAGGACTTCCTTCAAGCACTCTCCTCGTCATTCTCCGGTTTCTTCTAACTTGTCCATTAGGGCTCTGTATGACTACCGACCTTGGAGCTACATGTTCCTCCATCACCCTACCTTCTGCCTTAAGGTCTGGTATCCATACACGGTCGCCAGGTGATAGCTGTTCTCCCTCTACTACTCTGTGTCTGCGGTCGTAGTTTAACTTCATTTTTGTACGATACTCCTTCTCCTTTTTCCTGAGGTGGTCGTAGTCTGGGGTCTTTGGCTTCAGCTCATCCGGGTGACAAGGAACTCTAGTGCGTAGTTTGCGTCCCATGCTCAGTTGCGCAGGAGAATAGCCGTTGTGTAGTGGGGTATCTCTGTAGTTCAGGAGGGCTAAGTACTCGTCACCACTCTTCTTCAGGATCATCTTCATAGTTTGGACGGCCCTTTCTACTTCTCCATTTGCTTGCGGATATTTTGGAGATGATGTTATGTGCTCAATACCCCAGTCTACGCAAAATCCCTTAAATTCATGCGAATCAAATTGAGGGCCGTTATCAATAAACAGGATGTCTGGAATTCCATGTCTGCTGAAGATGTTTTTCATCTTCACAACAGTCTGCGCAGTGTTCACGTTCTTCGAAATTAAGCAGATCTCTACATCTCTTGAAAAGTAATCTACGGCCAGGAGGTAGTGCTTGTCTTTGTGTTGGAAGAAATCTACGCCAACTCTGGCCCATGGTCTGTCAGGAAACTCCGTACCTTTCATCGGCTCTATGCGTTCTTTGCGGTACTTCTCGCACATGGCGCAGTTTCGTACAACCTTTGTGATGTCTTCAGAAATTCCATGCCACCACACAGACGATGCAGCGTTTGCACGCGTCTTTGTTATCCCTTGATGACCATCATGTAAGCGTCTCAGGACGTCTGGTCTCAACTTTGGAGGGATAACTAATCGCCGTCCTCTCAACAGCAAGCCGTTGTGGAGGGATAGGTTGCCCCGTTCGTTCCAGTATTTGCCAATGGGGCCATAGAGCTTTCGCTTGTCTTCAGGCCATCCGTGCTGTACGTAGTGCATCACCATTCTTAGCGTATCATCTTTCATCAACTCAGAGCGTATCTCGTCCAATCGTTGGTCTGATGCAGGCAGGGTCACCAGTACGGCGTTGACATAGGCTTCCACTTCGTTATGAAGGTCATTCTGTGGGCTGGCCTCATCTGCTTCCTCCTTGAGAGGGGATCGCGATAATGAGTCCGCCGTATACAATAATTTACCGGGGACGTGATGGATGGTGAAGTTGAACCTCATAAGCCGCATTCGAAACCGCTGAATGCGTATTGGGAGCTCATCTATCAGCTTCGTAGATAACAAGGGAATCAGTGGCTTGTGATCAGTTTCTACCTTAAACTTCATTCCGATCAAAAAATCTGCCCAGTGTTCAAGCGCCCACGCCTCTTTTTCTATCTGGGCATATCTACGCTCCGTCTCTGTCATGGATCTGCTAGCGTATGCCACTGGCCGCCTTTCACCTGATGGTTGCTTCTGCATAAGGACTGAACCCAACCCGAAGCTGCTTGCATCAGATGATACTGTAGTCTCTTTTTCTGGATCATACAGTGCAAGGACTTGCTCGGATGCCATGTCCGCTTTCAGCTGCTGGAAGGCGTCTTGTTGAGCCATGTCCCATATCCAAGCGTTCTCCTTCTTTAGCAGGTCCCTCAATGGCTTCGTCTTCTCTGCTAGATTTGGGCAAAACTTCATCAGGTGGTTCACCATCCCTAACAATCTTCTCAAGTCCGCAATGTTCTGGGGTACTGCCATGTCAGCGATAGCTTTAACCTTTGAGGGATCCGTCTTTATCCCTTGGCTGTCAATAATTTGACCCAAGTATTCCAGTCTTGTTTGGGAGAAAAGGCACTTTTCAAGATTAAGCGTGAGACCTCTTTCTACCAGCCGGTCGAGCACTTGCTTGAGTCTCTGGTCATGTTCGGCTTTGTCTTTTCCCCTGACTAGAATGTCGTCCATACGGCACTTCACCCCTTCAATTCCAGACAGTTCCTTATCCATCCTTTTTTGGAAGTGTTCAGGGGCAGATGATATTCCGAAAGGTAAACGCTTGAACATGAATCTACCGAATGGCGTGATGAACGTAGTTAACTTGGAGCTTTCCGGGTTTAGGACTATTTGGTGAAAGCCAGAGTTCGCATCTAGTTTGGAGAACACTGTCCCTTCCGTTATGCTTCCCAGTGTCTCTTCAACTGTTGGCATGTGGTAGATTTCTCGACGGACTGCCTGGTTTAGCTTTGTAAGATCTACGCATATTCGTACATTGCCATTTGCCTTTGGTACAACCACAATTGGCGAACACCAGTCTGTTGGCTCGTCGACTGGTTCAATGACGTCAAGTTGAAGCATTCGTTCAATCTCCTCCTGTACCTTCTTCATAAGTGGTAATGGTACCCGCCTTGGGGCTGTCAGACAGAAGGGTGTTGCGTTCTCCTGTAGATGAATTGTGTGCTCGCCATCAAGTTTGCCTAAGCCTTGGAAGAGTGTTGGATACTGGTTGACAATGTCCTCCTTTGTATCAAATCTAAGTGGGCTGCTATCGGCGGAAGGCTCATGCTGAATTGTTTTGATGCTGTATGTTCCTGGAATCTCGTGAATTAGACCAAGACTGCGAATGGCAGGTATTCCAAGAAGTAACTTCGACGCTCCTCTGACTACGTATACCCGCTCTTCAACCCCCTTCTCGCCCAAGGCAAGGTTCATGGGTATCCATCCAAGAGTCTTTAGTGGAACGTCTCCTGCCCCCACAAGTTCTCTGTCTGGTTCTGACAATGCACCATATGTCTCCTTGTATAAATACTCAGGCATCACTGATACTTGAGCTCCTGTGTCGATGCACCATGTCAGCTCGTGGTCTTGTATCTTCAGCTTAATGTGCCATCCTGAGTCTGCAGTGGAGGCTTGTTGTATTTCAGCCGGCTCTGTTTTGGATGTAGTGTTAACTGGATATGATTCTGGCATGGTAACCCTTCCTACAAATGTGGGGCTGAAAGATGTGGCATAGGAGCCGGTGTCAAGGTTGGAGTCCTCTTGGACTTGATTTATTGTTTTAGCATCTGAGCTCCTACATACACTGGCATAATGTCCTATTTTGTTGCACTTGTTACATTGCACACCTGCTGCTGGACAGTTTCTCTTCCCTGGGGGATGCTGTCGGTTACAATATCCACAGTTTTTTCCGCTACTCCTCTGGAAGGGTTTGTATCTAAGATCTGGCCTGTTCCCTTGCTGGGTTATGTGCTCGATTTCCGCGGTTTTTGATTCTTGTAACTCACGTTTTGTAGCTTCTTTCAAGGACAATACTTCGTGGCTTTTTCGAGTGAAAGGTCAGCGCCCTCGTCATAGAGTTTCAACTTGTAACTGTCTTCAGTGCAAGAAAAGGTCAGTTTGTCTCTCACTGCCTGCTCCAGAAAATCGGCGGGAAACTTGCACTCGGCGGCTCTATCTTTGACAGTGACAACCCAAGAATCTAAACTCTGAGTCGGCTCTCGTTTTAGGTGAAGCCAAAATTTCTCCCGTAACATCAACTGAGGATCCCTTTTTTGAAAATATTGATCAAACTTTGCCAACACGGTCGCGTAGTTATCGGAACTTTCGGCTGGGAGTCTCTCTTCCCCTCCCGCAGGATCGTCACGCTCGGGTAAGTAGGTGAAATTTGAGTAGATTTCCAAACACGATTCGCCGATGTGGTTTAATAGGAGCCCTACCTTCATTTCATCTGGTTTTGTTGATGCTCCAGTTGCCTTGAGGTAAATGTCGAATTTCTGTTTCCATTTTCGCCACGAATGAGCAGGATTTCCCGATGAAATTACCAGTGTTTCTGGCGGCCTGACATGTGGCATGCTTTCCGCCATCTTGCTTTAACTACGTGCAACGTATATCGCTGAAGACGTCCGTTCGGTTCGCTGAATCTGCTCTCACAGGCTCTGTGGACTAGCAGAACAGTACTACTTCTGACACCATCTTCTATCGGGGTACGGAACAAACTGGTAACGCCACGGATAAGACAACACAAGCTTGGTTTATTTGTACCGTTTACATTTCTCCCTCTACTACTCGCTTGCCTCCGGTCAGCGGTCTCTACTAGTATTTCATGTTACTACATACGTGATAGTCTTAAACAAAGGCGATTTATGTCGGTTTAATTTACGCGGACAACGCTTTACCATTCAAATAAAAACGCAAAACTGTAACGATATGTCATACACAAAATGGTCGGTTTTATTGGAAACATGCTCATATTTGGTCTGTTTAGAGATGCACACAAAAAAGATATTTGGTACGGACGTCGCGTGGCATCGTTTCGGCGGGAAGATTCTATTTCAACGGCATCTTGAATAAGATATAGAATTGAAGTCGTTGCATATAAAATAATCATGATTCTGCGAATGATAATAGCTTCGTCTTGCGATATTTGAAACGTGAAATTGAGACAGTTGAAAGAGGGGTTACGTTTGTGCTACTTTTATAGCTACTTGTATTTTATTAGCGGCACTTTACCTATTACTACGCCGACCGCGACCATGGCTGACAACATGAAGATCCGTTCTAGGCCAGAGTGGATTTCAGTTCTAGATTTTCTTCAGCTTTCTGACGAATTCGGCCAGGCCAGTTTTAATAGTCGTACTTGCAGTGAAAAAAAAACTGAAACAAGAAGAAATGAAAAACATAAGCTCGTACAAAAGACCATACCATGAAACAGCGGCATTTGTTAACCCCTCCACTCAAAAATAAGAAATTCAAAAAAGCAACTGACAAGAGAGTCACAGTTCAAAGTCGCACTTACTCTCATATGAATTTTCCAAGGCTCTGATCTCCATGTACGACTGAAACAGCAAAGTTCTTGGCTCGATCATTTCAAAACGAACCATTGCGGCCCTCGCGCTGTGTTGAACTGAATTGAATTGAATGGAGCTATTATTTTATGTCAGCTTCTATCAGACCGCGAAAACGTCACCACTATTGTATAGGCGGATTCCTTGCATACTGCAATAACCGTATTTGACAAACTGTCAGCTCAAATATAAAGTAAACAGACATATAATTTCTTGATAAAATGTTTTTAATCCCAAAGGAAGTGTGACTTGAAATAAAACATTCAGTACAAGCAATCACAACAGTTAAAATACCACGACAGTTATTCCTATCATGACTCTCTGAATCAAGAATTAGTTCGCCTAATTCGTATGAATTTGAATCAATCGCGGTAACATTTTAGTCATATTAGTCTGAATTAATGCTTGGTTGATCAGATTTTTGCCAATTCGAATTGGTTAATGAACTTTGATGATTTGCCCTGACCTAGTATTATAGTTAATATAATGCAGTATCAACATGTGTTTATACGTAAATCGTTGTCGAATCAAAGCGCTTTTACAGAACACCTTTATGTAAGACTTTTGTTTTACTTTGTCTTGAGTAGAGGGTCATTAGAAATTTTTATAATGGAGTTTTTTTTAATAGTTGTTTCAACCACGTAATAATAGTTAAAATGTCAGTTTGACATATGGCATCAGCTGTTACTGAAATAATAAAGTGTAACTGATTGAAACTAATACACTAAGTCAAAACAACTATTCATTCCAGGTTGTTCTGACCTTTTTCTTTAGTTAATATTTTCGCCTCTTAGAATGGTCAAAATGACCATTGTAACTGATTGTAACCAATACAGTAAGTCAAAACAACTATTCATTCAAGGTTATTCTGACCTTTTTTCTTAAGTTAATATTTTCGCCTCTTAATATATCGTAACTGATTGTAACTGATACAGTAAGTCAAAACAACTATTCATTCAAGGTTATTATGACCTTTTTTCTTTAGTTAATATTTTCGCCTCTTGAGAATGGTCAAAATGACCATTCTTATTAGTCACGACCAATCATATTGGTTATTTTAACTAGTCCATTTTTATGACTAATATAAATGGTAAAAATAATCTTTTATAAAAGTTATTTTAACTGATTTCTTTTGTTGACAATTTTGACTATTAAGAATGGTTAAAATGACCATTATTTTTAGTTACGACTAATTAAAATAGTTATTTTAACTAGTCCATTTTTAGAGTGCAGTACGACATAAACCGATAAAGCAGGGTAGCAGCCGCGGACAGCTGATTCGACCTGTTGGGCCTCGTCAGCGCGGTGTGGCTTGTGGCAAACTAAGAACGACTACAAGAATGCAGTCGTAAATAGATTGCACAATGACCCATACACAATATCAAGTTTCGTACCTTGGAACCAACTTGTCACCCGCATCACGCGTGCCACATCACGTGTTGCGGGGAACAAGCCGTCCCAAGTTGTCACAATGGTGTCTCGCAAAGAAGAATGTACATGGCAAGCCAATGTAAACATTCAAACGCATGGACAAAACCATGCTGAAAGAAAAAACACAGCATATCGTATCTAATATGACATGACCTCTGCCTGGAAGACAGCTATAAGAGCAAAACGTCGTTTCTCAAAACGATTTTAGCCAAAGCAAGACACCTGAGAACTTCGAACTAAAAAGGAAATAGAGGAATGAAGCAACAAGACAAAGGAAAATAAAAAGGGAAAGGCAACAAGACAAAGGAAAATAGCAATAAGAAATTGTTGGGGTGAGGTATCGGATAATCTGCGTCAAAACCCAAAGAATGTCTATAAAACTTTTAAACCATTCCTGGACAGGAAGGACAAGGGAGACAGTACAAGGGATATACATCCCAATATCGACGGTAACCTAGTGAAGGACCAGGAAAGAGTAACCGAACATTTGATGGGGTACTTCTCCACAATGGCGAGTGGGATTGGTGGCGACAACGTAGATCAATCCCTTGTCGAGAGTGATTTCAAGGAACACAGTAGTTTAAAATCAATCTCTACCATGATGTCTGCACCGAATAATTCCTTTTGTTTCAGACCTGTGTCTTATCATGAGGTGAAGGATGCTATGGACAAGATTGATTTAAGAAAAGCTGCAGGATATGACGGTATACAACCAAGAATGTTGAAAATGATGGCTGAAGAACTGGCACCCTCCCTAACTACGATTTTTAATTCTAGCATAAAGCAAGGAGAATGGATAACAGCTTGGATTGAAGTGAGGGGAATGGATACCTGTGTTTAAGAATGGGGACAGGCGGGAAGTTAGAAATTGCAGACCGGTCACAGTATTACCAGCTGTGGACAAGATTTACGAAAAACTATTGAGTAAACAAATAACTGAGTATATGGAGCCAAAACTGAGTCACTGTCTGTCGGCTTACCGAAAGAACAACGGATGCGAAAGTTACCATTCGACGGCTTGTAGAAAACTGGAAAAAAGACCTGGATGGTAAAAAAGTTGTAGGAGTTTTGTCGTCAGACATGAACAAAGCATTTGATTCTCTTTGCCCACCACCCCTGATCAAAAAATTAGAATCCTACCATTTTTCAGATGGTACCCTAAACCTGGTTCGGTCGTATTTCGCCCAGAGGAAAAACAGGGTTAGGTTAGAGTCGGTGACAAGTCAGTGGAGAGATGTTGTAAGAGGCTGTCCCCAGGGGTCTACATTTGGGTCTTTGTGTGGAATGTACTTCAGAACGATCTTACTCAGTCTACTGTAGAAGCTGACATATCCATGTACGCGGACGATCATCAGATATTTTCATCAGATCACTCGATCGGTAGGGTAGAAGAGAAGTTTCTTACATGATGGAAGAAAAATAACAAAATGGTACGAAGAGAACTTATTGCAAGTGAACATTAAGAAATATCAGTCGATGGTACTTGGTGAAAGGAATGGCACAGAGGAAATGAACTTGCAAATAGGTGGAGTTAAAATAGAACAATCCCAATCCATCAAATTGTTAGGCGTGAATATTGATTCTGATTTGAATTTTAGTAATCACATAAGAGAAGTGTGAATAAAGTCAAGTCAGCAAATTGGAGTACTCACGCGACTAAGGAACCTTATACCTAACCCTGCCAAATTGCAACTATTCAAGGCAGCTATTTTACCTCATTTAACTTATTGTAGTACCGTTTGGCATTTTTGTAGAGCTTCAGATAGACGTAAATTAGAGAGGCTACAGGAGAGAACCCTACGTACAGTATTTAACAGTAGATCGGACTCATACGAGAAGCTGCTTGAACAGGCCAACCTATCGACTCTTTATAACGGAAGGTTACAAGATATAGCAATTCTAATGTATAAAGCTAAGAATAACCTTCTACCGAAGTATCTACAAGATCTCTTCAACCTACACGGGGAAAGAGAAAAACGATACAACTAATAAGGAATTCCGATTTTACTCTACCACGCTTTAACACTATTAAATACGGGAAACATTCTTTGAAATATTTTGGGCCTTTTTTGTGGTCCAAGTTGACCAAGGAGGAACGTGGTTTAGATAGTGTGAGTACTTTTAAACGTCGGATAAGGAAAAGAGACTTAACGCACTTAATTGAAAACGGGACTTGCAAGAACTGCTATTTATGTTATAGTTAATTTAGGAAGATAAGTGATAGTAATTATGTGATTAGGGTGTTTTTGAATACGTTTTTAACTAGGGTTTTATTAGAATTAGTTTTTAACTAGTAAGAGCTAGTTTTATTTAGAGTAAGGACTTCAATTTTTATACAATTTGTATAGGTAATCACATGATTTTGAGTGCGATTATTGGAATAAATGAGCACGAGTAAATTTACGAGTGCTCATTTATTCCAAATTGCACGAGAATAATCATGTGATTACTTGTTAATAATATACATGCTAAAATTTCTGTCACGCTGCGATTTGTTTTCGTTACGAAAATTCACTTTGCCACGCTTCGATTACTCCACTTCAGATTGGTCGAAATTTTGACAGGTGAATTCATGCGTGAATATTCATGCACTCTCTACAAGAACTGCATCACAAGTTTTTCGTCTTTCTTAGCCACTGTTAGAAACTTTGTAAAAGAACGAAGCAAAACATAGACGTCGCCATGGTTTTGCTCTTATCTGCAGGCTGGTATTGTTGAAAGGTTTCGACGTACGCTGCCGCCGTTTTGTTTATTCAGTTATTTACGCCGAATCGGAAAAGCCTTCTCGCTCTTGACGACGACTTTGAAAGCTAAAACAAGGAGGTGAAAGCTTCCAAACGGTTTTTTGTCAGCACAGGAGAATGTTTAATCACAAGTCTGAGTTCATTTGCTCCACAGGACATTACCGAGGTTTGATTTAGACGTTTTATGGCGCCTTTTTGCTTTCTTGTTGTAATGGGTGGACATTTTTTTCAAGCTGTTTGGCAGCTCCTTAACTCCCGATACCTGAACAGTTTATTCTATCTTTCTATTTTAAACGTAAACAGTTATTGTTTATTGTAATTATATTGTTTAATAAGATTCTTAGGTTAGCATTTGTTTTAACTCCAGCGTAAAATTCATCACGGGTTTTCGTAGGCGCCTCATTGATTCTCCGCTTCGTTTTCTTTGTTGACTTGTACTCGTGTCCTTTTTTACTCAAATCTCCTAGTATTTCTCAGTAATTAGAACTTTTGTCTGTTTTCGTATTTTGAATCAGTTTTCTTTCAAGACTTTCTATTAAAATTCCGTTATACTGTTTGAATCTTGTTTAATTTGTGTCCGCCATTTTGTTTCTGCATAGCTCAAAATCTGTTCAACTATCCTTACTGTCAATCATTTTAATTTCAATTTTTTGCACTCAATTTCACCTTTTTGCACTCAATTTCAACTTTCTGCACTGTTTGGGATTAATTGACATTTTCTCAGCCAATCAGAATGCAGAAATGTTTGCATGTATATTATTATAATGTTTATCTTAGATCTTAGTTTCTTAATTAGTGTTACCAATTAGTGTGAGAAACCCTAGAACGATTGACACTTGAATAAAGTGCGTCTCACTTTGATGTTGTGTATGTGCTATTTTTTTCGTTTTCTCCCAAGTGCTGTTGCCCGAATCATGAGCGTTTTGCCCGAAATTTCCGAAACTGGGGGGGGGGGGGGGGGGGGGGGGGGGGGGGCTACCGCCCCCTCGCCCCCCCCCCCCCCCCCCCCGACCCGTACGCCTATGTGTTCCAGGCAGAGGTCATGTCATATTAGATACGATATGCTGTGTTTTTCTTTCAGCATGGTTTTGTCCATGCGTTTGAATGTTTACATTGGCTTGCCATGTACATTCTTCTTTGTGAGACACCATTACGGCTTGTTCCCCGCAACACGTGATGTGGCACGCGTGATGCGGGTGACAAGTTGGTTCCAAGGTACGGAACTTGATATTGTGTACGGGTCATTGTGCAATCTATTTACGACTGCATTCTTGTAGTCGTTCTTAGTTTGCCACAAGCTACACCGCGCTGACGAGCCCCAACAGGGCGAAACAGCTGTCCGCGGTTGCTACCCTGCTTTATCGGTTTATGTCGTATTGGTGTCTCGCAGAGTGTACTTTTTTACTTAGTCAGATCAGCCTTGCAGTTTGTCGGTTATATTTGTTCATTTTTTTTTTGGCTGATTAGGTTTATCTTAGATCCTACGTATCGTTTACAGCATTATCGTTTGCGGTCTTTTGCAAATTTGAGTTCTACTGTTCATTCAGATGGAATGGATGGGGTTGTCGGATTGAGGTGGCTCCTTTGTTATTTCGGGCGTACTCGTCTATGACAAACTTTGGGTCTTTCGAGCGTTATCCTACAGATTCCTCGTTGGGTGCCCATGATAGAGAGAGTACTGATTAAACAACAGTTTAATATTCCCCATGTGAACTTTGGAATTTTAAAAATTGTCAGTAAACATACAAAAAATATAACGATACGACGATCCAAGATCATTATCAAGAAGAGAATGACAGTAAGAAGAAAAAAAGATGAATATAATTTAAGTTGTGATAAATAAAGAATAATATGGTAATAGTTCTAAGATGGCTGAGTTCTAAGTTATTTAAATAACATATCGCAGATAGATTAGCGCGGATAGAGTCGGTTTAAGTTCTTTTAAGTACCGAAAAGATGTTAGATCAATCGGGTTTCAATGTCCGAGCTCCTTGTGCATGACGGTTTTCAAATTGTTGGATTCCATGGACTGTGTTCAGCAATGCGTCGATGTAGGTGTCGGTTGGTGTGACCAACATAGCCCATATCACACAGACCACATTGAAAAAAAATCTACCGATATCACCCCCCGGGGATATCACAACGAAACAACTATAATGCCTTAGCAGCAAATTTTGAATACGCTTACAACCCGTCTTCTCAAGCCGCAAAATCGGGAGTATCGTTATAGTCAAAGAGCCTTAACCTAAGATCATTAGCAAGCACTGCGTGGTCTATCATATTCAATCTGGTCTATGTAATAATGCCGGACTATGTTGGTTTTATACACGTCAACCGACACCTGCATCAACGCGTTGCTGAATGGCGAGTTGGTTTTTAGTAAGACAATGAATATATTTCAAACGAAAGACATAATAAAGTTCGTCGCTTTAGCTGTTCGTGACCCCTGTGGTGCTGTAGACAAATTTTCTCAGAAAGATCGCCAATGTTCAATGTTTTGCTTATAATAGCGTAGGTGTGACGACAGATCATCCATATTTATAATCATGATGCCTCGTGACTTAGGCCCGATTCAAACGTCAAACTTTACATGTGCCGAACCTAATACCTATTTGGGTCGACCCAAATAATTTAGTTTCGACAGTTGATTCAGACGTCGAACTTAATTGAGTCGAATTTTATTTTCCTTTGTTTAAAACTCATTATCATACATTACCATACCCAAAAACAAAAGGGGAAAAATTTGCACCAAGGACAAAATTGCACCACAACATATACATAAGGTATGCATTAGGTTCGGCACTGATGTAAAGATTGACGTATGAATAGAAGTCGATATTTTGCAGTTCTATTCGACAAGCTCAGTCGAATAGAACGGAAGAGTTGGCCCAAATACAAAGTGTCGATCCCAATTGATCCATAAGTCGAACTCTACATGTGCCGAACCCAGGAATAATTATGTTCGGCACATGTATCGTTCGACGTTTGAACCGGGCCTTAGCCCTATTTAGTATTACTTGTATTGTATGTTTTCGTTTGCAGAGTAAACAGTGAGTTGCACGATTAGCGCTGAAAGGAACCAAAATGGCTCTTCAAGTTCTATATTTTCTACATTGAACGATTTCATTCAATCAATGTAGAAAGTGAAGAGAAACGGTGTTACATTGCGAATTTACGAGGTCGATACTGACCACGAAAAATGGGGAAACGAAATTGAGTTTATCCTCGCTTCGATCGGCGTTTTTGTTGGTTTGGGAAATGCTTGACGTTTCCCGTATCTGCGTCGGACAAATGGTGGAGGTAATTTCACATTTTCTCTTTACATTTGCTTTGCTTGGCCAGGCAGCGAAGTTTAAATATCACTTAAAAATCTCACGGTGTAATGCCTTCACCTTGAATCTTCCTACGTTCTTAGCCGTATGAGTGAAATTTGTGTTATCTATTCATGTGACCTGGTAGCTCAGTGGATAGAGCATTGCACCGGTATCGCAAGGTCATGAGTTCAAATCCCGTTCAAACTTTAATTTTATTCAGGTTGCTTTTTCAATTGCTTTTAAAAGTTGATAGCACACTCCGAGTATTACGGTAGAGTCTACCATCTATAGCTCAGAAGGAGGTCGGACACTTATTGAGACTTATATAACGTAATGTCGACACTTGTATTTTCAATAAATTTGTAATGTGTAAAAGAAAATCTAAGATCCCCACTCAGGATTGAACCTGTGAAGTCAGCTAGGCTTAGACTTACATGGCCTACCGTACCACTGTACCACCTAGCTTCTCGGGTTGCTTAGTCCTAAATTTAAATATATAAACTGCTACCCCTAACCTCAACTGAGAGCTAGCCAGTTACTCCGTTATATAAGTCTCAATAAGGTGTCCAACCTCCTTCTGAGCTATGGAATCTAGACTCTACCGAGTATTACAAATTTCACTCTTGTTTTATCCGCAGTTCACATATATATGATTTTCATACATTCACATTCATCTATATTCACTATCATCGGGTATAATATATATAGTCAGCCTTAGCCTAACAGCGTCGCCCTCTGAAGACCCTCTGAACAACTTAACTAAGATGAAACTTAACTTAGGTGAAAGGTCGGAAGCACAAGATTTAAGATTGACGACCGGGCTGTTTTTCAATTTTAGCAATTCTCAAAAACAGAATTACCCGACCGTCTGCACAGTACATTTAGACCGTACAAAAGTTCACAAAAACAACTTTTTCTCCGTCTAGAATAACTATTACGACTATTTTCCGAATAAAATACAGTTCTAGCTTGCTTGTCAAAAAATGCCCGAGAAACTGATTTGCAAAAATACACAAACATATTTGCATGAGGCGACGCGAGTATAAAATCTAAGTCTTGTTTTGTTTACATAAAATCGCTTTTCAATCTACGTAATGAAACAAACACATAAAAATGGACAACACAATCTTCTTTCGAAAAATTTTATTCAAATCTCTATAAATTTATGTTTAAAAGCAAAACGCATTCCATTTATAGCGCATCGAGGCCGAGCCGTGTCTTCGATGAAATTCAAGAAATTAATACAACTGAATTTAAGCTACACGTTTATAAACAATTCTCCAAAACTAACGAGAACACAAACAAAAAGTCAATCACAGATTGATATCAAGATAAATTCCCATCGAAAAATGTAATTTGTTTTACCTTTAAGTCCCTCCGGCGACTACTGTACTTGAAAATTCTTTAAATCTCCGCTTTGGTGCTGAAATCCGTGAAACGAACCCATCTCTTCACATTGCTAAAAACGTATATAGTTCCTCGAAGCAAGATTTTATCCCTGAAAGCTCTTCTTTTTCCACTAAAGCGGCTTCTGAGTATCCCTTAATTAGTATCCTGTCTTGAGTAGCAAACCGCAAAAAAAAAATGTTGGGTAATAACGATTTTAATTCTCTGCTAAAAACAGCAAAAAATCTTGCAAACGGCTGAAGTGTTTACCGAGCTGACGGCTGTGTAGGAGCGCGCGAAAAATAAAGCCTCAAAGATCCCGCATGTTTTGTGGCGTCACACGCGCATGTTTTGCGACGTGATACGCGCCAGCGAGCTAGCCCAACGGGCGTACGCCGGCGGACAGCACACGCACGCGCCCGCGAAACATTCCGCTAGTCATGACCATGAAAAATGACGGGCATAGGTTGTAATATATATAGTTAGCCTTAGCCTAACAGCGGCGCCCTCTGAAGACCCTCTGAACAAGCTTAACTGAGATGAAACTTAACTTAGGTGAAAGGTCGGAAGCGCAAGAATTAAGATTGACGACCGGGCTATTTTTCAATTTTAGCAATTCTCAAAAGCAGTATTACCCGACCTTCTGCACAGTACATTTAGACCGTACAAAAGTTCACAAAAACAACTTTTTCTCCGTCTAGAATAACTATTACGACTATTTTCTGAATAAAATACAGTTGTTGCTTGTCAAAACATGCCCGAGAAACTGATTTGCCAAACTATACAAACATATTTGCATAAGGCGACGCGAGTATAAAATCTAAGTCTTGTTTTGTTTTCATAAAATCGCTTTTCAATCTATGTAATAAATGAACAAACACATAAAAACACATTAGTGGCGAGGCTTTCTCTGTTTGTTTGTGAGTTTTGGTCTTACTGCCCGGGTGATCGTGGTCGCCTTTGTTGGCAGTACTGCGTGATCCCTCCTCTTGCTGTTCTTATTCCCGACTTTACTCATTCCTGTCCTGACTTGGGTGATCGTGGTCGCCTTCGCTGGTTGTACTGTGTGATCCCCGTTGCTTTACTTATTCCTGTGATCGTGGACGCCTTGATTGGTTGCACTGCGTGATCCTTTGCTTTACTTGTTCGCACTTTTCTCCGTTGTCTTGGTGATCGCGGTCGCCTTTGGTGGTTGCACTGTGTGATACCCCTTGCTTTGCTCTGTCCCGTGTTGTTTGAGTCTCGTCACTGTTTGTTTATTTCCTTGGCAAGTGCGGTCGCCTTTGTTGGTTGTACTGCTCGAGCCTCCCCCTGGTCCCCTCTCTGGTTCTCGCCTAAGAACGGGTGGTGTGGTTGTAAGTGGTTGTACTGCCGGAGCTCCTTGTATCTTTGTCTTAGTTTTTACCAGCAGTTGGCTTTTAGTGCATGCTTTACTTCGTTTCAGTTGTATTTTAATCGTTTTATCCAATTGTTTTACTCTATTTTACCCTTAAATAGTCTCGCTACTGTAGTTAGTGTAGCCGGTGTTTTCTTTTCAATCTCCCGGTGAGGTGGGGTTCGATTCCCTGGCGAGTTTGGCGAGCTGGTGCTCCCTCACCCTGGCGTTCTTCAACTCCCCTGTTTTTATCTCCCCTGTTGTACATGGTCGTGGGGCACTGCACTCCGCCCCACGGAACGCCAGAAATAAACAAAAAAGTTCAGTGGATAGAGCATTGCACCGGTATCGCAAGGTCAATGGTTCTAATCCCGTTCAAGCCTGAATTTTTTTCAGGTTACTTTTTCAACTGCTTAAACTGATATCACACTGCGAGGATCACAAATTTCTCTCATGTTTCATCCGCAGTTCACATATATGATATTATATATTTATATTCATTCTTATCTTTGTAGCCTACTTGGTACTGAATCGTTAAAAAAAAAAGAAAAAAAGTTAAACTGAACTGAGAAGCCGTGAATAATTGCTGAAATATCGTCTCTTATATATTTACTTATAATAATATTTTCCCGTTAATTAGCGCATGTGTTTCTTTCGGATCCAAAATATGTTGTGTTTACAGTCACAACAACGGGGTGACTCGCATATAATCAATATAAGGAAAAGCGTTACTTTAGAAGAATATTGCCGCGGAGCCACAAAGTTGATTCTTCATGGTTCATTTATCTCTTCATTTTCGTATTATTTTCCTCAAAAGATTAGAATAAGTAAACTCGGGACGTCGTTTGTTCTTGCACTTCTCTTTATTTATTACACAAAAACTAGTTCTATTACAGTATAACTTCCTCTCGGGTAAACTACGACAAAGCACTTCACTAGCTCGTTTTTAACAGCTTAATATTTCAATTTTCGGAAAAAAGAATCCATAACCACCAAAAAAATCATTTAGTATTTGAAAAATTGATATATAGTAGTTATAGCTAATCAGCATTTCGAGAGCATTTTTATGCGGAAAAAAGCAAAATTGGTAAATTCTTGCCGTCAAACTTATTGGCATATTTAGTTTTGCCAATTTTAAGCTTAAAATCGTATAAAATCGTATAAAATCGTATAAAATCGTATAAAATCGTATAAAATCGTATAAATAAAAAGCGTATAAAATGGTCAAATGTGACTGATTGAGTATTAAACACCTAACATTTGTGTATCAATGTTGTAGCCTGTTCCAGGCGTTCAGATAGTGGGAAAAGCGAGCGAAAAAAATGAGGGTTCCTCTCCCCAATCTCCCCGCTTTATTTTCGCTCGCTTTTCTTCGCGCCTTCCCCAACTATTCGCGCTTTCCCTACTATCTGAACGCCTGGAACAGGTTAAATGTTGTGGCGCTTACGTCTCAGTGGGATACCTTAACCCTTTAAGCTCCAAAAGTGCTTAGCATCGAATTTCTCCTTGTAATATCAATGCCCTATCAATCAAAAAGGTCATGAGAATTAAGGACATGATCATACAAGATGAATTCTCTTGATATCCAAGCAATTTCTCCCTACTACTTTTATAGGAAATGTATAGGACTAGAAATGAGAATTTAAATTTTGATATTGGGGCTTAAAGGGTTAATTGTAATCAAAAGAGCGCTTATTTCTTGGTGGAATAAAAAAATTAAATCGAGATTACATTCGATCCAGTACAAAGCCTGCGTGAACTTTAAAGTATGCGCCAGTTGCGCAGTTGTACAAACTGAGTAAAAAATATGTATGTTAGGCTTGCTTGCCATGTTGCCATTGTCTAGGTATCTTTTCCATTCCGTGGGGTGACTTTCTGTAGGTCATCAAACTACAACAAATTTGTTTAACATAAATTAGATCAGTATACTGACAGTTTTTTTAGTGTACACCTAATTGAAGAAACGTTGTGATAAAAAAACCATAAACGATACAACACAACAGGAACTAGTGGGAACAAGGTAATTAAGGCTTGTCAACATTCCATTTATTGTTGTTTAAGATCTATTCCGTCCTAAAAGACTCTCAAAAGATGATTTCGGGCGCACCTTTTTTTATAATAATGAGCAATCAGAAAACCATCCGGTCGTTCATGGTTTGTGCTTTTTAGCCGACAAGGTTTTGGAATCAGCCGTGTATGTCATGATCATAAACGATAGACAAACATAACATGCATGTCCTACACACAGTAATTAAGTCATCGACAGTGTCAGATCTTCGTGGCAACAAACTAATAGCCCAATTTCGATATATTAAAATTCAACTTGAAACAAAAGAAAATACTACGAGGCTTAGGGGAATAAACCATATAAATCCTTACTATCATTCCCCTAAGCCTCGCAGTGATGTCTTTTAATTTGTTTGGAGTTGAATTTTAATATATCGAAATTGGGCTATTATTGCAATGGGTTAAATACCATTATCTATTCAAATTGAGCCATATATTAGAAGTGTATCGGCAGAGGCGTTAATTAAAAATCAGTTACCAAAAAGCAAGTCAGGTACACAGAAATTGTTACATTCTTACAACAACTGAATGACTATTGAATAATTACCTACTGCCGATAGGAGTATTTCAGCTATTATCATTAGCGAGCTTTTAATTGTCATTCCTAGATTGGAAGGTTGAGACAAAGTTCAAGTTGCTTTTTGTTTAAAGACTATGAGGTGTTTTTTGGAATTGAAAAGGTTTGTTGAAAAACAGTATGCTAGCAGAAATCCGGCTGTAGACCCTTACATTCTTCAATTTTACCAATCAGTTAGGAGTGTGAATTTCAAAGAAAGGCATCTATTCGAGTAAATACGATACCTCCATTTTTACTTATTTTGACATATCGATCAGATTTAAATCAGGCTTTTTGTTAGATCAAGCGTTATACAGAATTCGTAAAAAAGAAACTTTCACTTACGCCATTTTTTGTTAAATGAGCAACTGGACTTTGTTTCACGATGTTGCATGTTTGTTTTGGTTTAAATATGTGTCTTTTAAAAGGATGTATACCTTTATAAAGGAAATGTTTTTCAAATAAAAGATCCGGGCTATTATGGTCAAGTGCTTTTCTCAAGCTTAGAATCTATACATGTCAGAGCGGCAAAAATAATATTTAACTTGGATTGGTGTATGCCAAGCAAAGAAGCTCTTGCCACAGTAAAATGGAATACCTTAGAGACTATGTATGAGAAACGATTATTAATTTTTGCGTATCAGGCTTATTATCACCTTTTACCATGTCCTATGAACTGTCTTTTTGAAAAGTATGTAAGTAGTTACGCCCTTAGGAGGAAAATGACCTTTAAGTTACCCAGACCTAAGACCGATATGGTCAAGAAATCATGCTCATATAAGTCAATTATTCGGTGGAATGCTCTGGAAAATCAGATGAGATCAATTCAAGATGTTGATGCTTTTAAAAAGTCACTTAAGTGTATTTTTAAGCCACATATATTATAATGATGTGCTTTGAAATTTTATTGTTATAAATACGTAGAATTCTTATATTGTCTTATTAATTGTAATTAGTTAGGAAATTTTAGTTTTATTGTTTGTACACGACCACATCAGCTTTTGCTGCATTTTTATCGTGTTTAAATAAATGCTGTTATTATTAATACGCTCTGATAATATATCGAATGGGGGTCACCGCCATTCACAAAAACAAGGTCAGTGAACAAAAACAAAAACAACAACGATTATTATATCTGCGAAAATATATAATCTGCGAAAAAGTTGCAGCAAAATGTATGAGAACAGAAATCATTTTCAAAACTAAACTATCCAGAAACATTTCATGCATAATTCTACTAATTTTCATTTCGAGTTCTTAGTAAGCAAGACAGACGCCTTAAATACAATTAGCATCGATTCATCCTATTGTTATAAAAAGGCTTCAGGATGGTTTTAAAAACCAACCAGGATCGGTCTACTGCGCACAAGTTTGGATTTTAGGGGGACTAGAGAGAACCGGTTTGTCACTCGGAGAAGAATACCGGATTTTCAAACAAATATGGATGCTTTGGTACTGCACAGACGTTCATTGTCCATTACCAAAATGTAAACACGCCTTTTTACACTTCCAAATGGAAGGAGAAAGTCCATAAGATGATTTGTATGCCTTTGAAGTGGCGGTTGGAGAGCTGAAAGCGATGGAATCTTCCTTTGAGGATCAGCATCCATTTATTACAAAGTAAGGACATGTCTAATTCTTTCATAATTCATACTCGAAGCGCGAAGCGGCAGACTTTTCTAATAATTTTCAACCTTTCCTGGGAAACTACGGTAAAGAAAATAACATTTTTGAATGTCCATTCACTTTGTGAGAAACATTTCATAGACCGTTTATTTGTGTTATCAATGGTTCTTGAGAAAGAAATATTTAGAAAACTTGGCCACATTCGGTCGAGCAATTGTGCGAGAAATTCTTCGACATATGCTAAACAAATTTGCTTGCGTGCCCGACGGTCTCGATGCGATAATTTAACGCGTTTTACTCTTGAGACTAAACTAATAGATGTTTGAATAAAACTTTTAACTGAGAGAATTCGTTGTCCTTTTTCCTGTGTTTTTTATTTTAAGAATTGGTCTGAATTAAGTAAAAATGGAATACTGAACGGTTACAAGATATAAAATGATTCAAATAAAAAGATTAAATACGATTGCTTAACAAAAATAGACATTAGTAGCCTTTGTAAACGATTCTGTTGTCTATTTTTGTTAACCCATCGTTTTTAATCTTTTTATTTGAATCATTTTATATCTTGTAACCGTTTTATTCCATTTTGTACTTAGCTCTTTGCAGCCCCTGATGAAGGTTAGTTTTGCCTAACCGAAATATTGGGCACTGATAAAATACCCTTTATAACTGTCCGATCAGCCTTGCATTTAGTTTTACGTTTTATTCAATACTGCAGATCCTGATCTACACCAAGATCCGGCTTCATTTCGCCGTGCTGTTTGTCCAAGTGGTCCTTGCTTTATTTAAGAGTTACTACTGAAATTATTGAACAACAACAATTTATCCTTGTGCATTGTTATTTGCGCCATTCGCGCACAGCACGAGCCACGGTGAAGAAAACAAGACAAAGTTACAAACACTGTCAATCCCTCCTTAGGATTATAGTCCAAGAGACACGTGACCAGACTTGATCAGGGTCTCTCTTTTCTCGCTTCAGGGGGCGGGAAGATGAGAGACCTTGGGAACGAGGTTGAAGGAATCTGGGCTTTCCTGTAACGAGCACCGAGAAAGTCAGAATCAAAATATTACTGTTCTTGTTTAAGAAGATTAGATTGTGTTCGAAATAGACCATTTTGAAAAAGTGTGGCAATCTGGGCATTGAACTATGGGATCGAAAAGGCGCCAAACTTTGCATTTTGTCGTACAGTGTTCCTCTGCAATTTCAATGAAACTGTTTATAAGATGAACGATGCGAGATGGAAATTATATTTCTTTACATTTCTAAAATAAATATTCCCATAGTTACAAGCGCGCACGCTCGCCACAGGCTGCCAATCTTTTTTCATCGCTTCAAAGTAAGCACGTGTGCATCGTGCACTCGTGCGCGAGAGAGACTCGTATGTCCACGCATGCTCAAATATCGACTTTGGCGAATTGCTTTTCTATGATGTTTTTTTGGGGTGAAAAACTAAAACTTTCGATTGAGCTCTTCTTTTTTTATGTTTGTAAATTTGCAATTTGCAACCCTTATTTTTTCGTATATGCAGATTTCGCAGGACAGATTGATTATCATGTGAAAATTTGAGATAATTTCAGACTTTTAAGAGAACTGTAGAAAATCAAAGTCAGAGCCAAATAAATTTTCACTGACGAGTGCCTATCTAGTATGATAGAAATGTCATTGTAGGAAACGATAGTTTCGCCCATGTTTATTACATTTTGGTAGCTTTGAGTTATCTTGAAGAAAGAAAACGGGGAATCACCTTTGAATGGATAACACTGGTGCGCGTCAGTATACATGGTCTTAACGGCGGTCATCCCCTTCCCCTAATTTGACTGGTCGATTCGTTGTTAGAAGCTGGAAAAACTGAATGGCAAGAACACGTACGCTGGGTCTAAAAATGAGGATCTATAATTAAGCAAAACATACAAACAAATACACGAGACGCCCAAAGATTTACGCAAAACTATTTCGATGTATATGTGTCAGAATATGGTACACTATAGCTATTTAAATATGCTACAATATTTAAGCTGGTCACACCGGTTTTGTTCAGGTACGGAATAACATTATGCTACAAAGTAAATAAAAAGGAAATTTCGCAATACAGAGAAGGAATGGAAGGTGTTGAAGTACGGAGATACTTAAAATGGAGACTGAGATAAGATTGAACTAATTTC
Source organism: Cladopsammia gracilis (assembly GCA_022457155.1). Taxonomy (NCBI): domain Eukaryota; kingdom Metazoa; phylum Cnidaria; class Anthozoa; order Scleractinia; family Dendrophylliidae; genus Cladopsammia; species Cladopsammia gracilis. The sequence goes on along the minus strand of JAJGOT010000047.1, from coordinate 684,200 downwards.
GTTACGCTTATTTGTTTGTTAAAAGTATATTTTCAAGTAAGTGTTGTAAACCAAGTCTTTTTCAAACGGAGTGTGTGAACCAAATCTTAACTAATATCTCTAGCAAATTACAGGAGAGAGAGAAATTGAATGAACCATTCAGAGCGGAAAGCTTATATATAAAGCGGGTGTCAAGCGCATGAAAACTTGTGCGTGGTTGTTCGTATGACTGGATGAGCAGAGCGGAGCTTGCTCATTTGAAAGTAAGCAATAGCTGATTATTTTCAACACTCAATTTAAAACTGCTCCATTTCTAATTTTTCTATGTCTTATTTCCTACCAAGATGATGAAAGGATGAATGGGTTAGGTTTCTAACTTACCTTTGTTGTATGTATCATCATACATGTACATAGTCAAATTGAAAATGTCTTCTTCCAGATCTTCCAGATCTAAATTAAGGAATTGGAAACAGTAATAAGAGATAAATTGTGATGAAATAATATAATTATAAAAATCCTGGAAATGTTCATTAACCAATCATCTCTTTTGGACGTTTTCGTGTCTGAGTTGCATTGTCGTCGAACGACCCCGCGCTCGCGACATGTCTACAAGAGACTGGTAGCTACGACCGGGAAGGACCTCCTGACCATTATAAGCAACTCGAATATAAATTTATCCATCTTGTGAATGTGGTGGCCGGAGCTTCGAAATATCTAACGTGTAAAACTTAAGAGGCTTTTGCTGGTATTTTCTAATCCGTTTTCTTGGTGCAAACTTGGCCTAATATCAAAAATTAAGAACAAGATAAAAGGATTGAAAGAATCACACGAAGTTCTATATAATACAATATTCATCTGCATAACTACAATCAATATGACAACCATTTTGGTCACTGTGTACACATTATTTTATAGCTTTCTAATCTACGAAACGTTTTTTATCTCATTATTAAGAGAATCACGGAAGTAAATTAGTCGAAGTACAGTTTAACGGAATTTTCCTAACTCGAACCAACAGCAGATTCCCCTGCTTCACTTGACAGTAATTTTACCTTCGATAGTCAAGTGCGTCGTTAACTCGAATCGAGTCTTGTACTTCCCCTGATGATTACATCGAAGATATGCAACATTTAAGCCTCTATGTATACAAAGAAATATGGTTTTTGCGTGTCGGTCAGTTGTTGCTGATCAAAAGAACTCGAGCTTGAAACACGTGACGACATTTAAACTTGTTGGATGTCATTTCCCCCAACGTCGTGTGCAAATGCCTGGAATGTGTGGAAAAAGATAAATAAAAGATCTTCACAATGTAGTGCATAAAAATAAGCTTTACCTGATTTGTATTTTTCGCGAATAGCAGACGGCAACCCTTTTTCCAACAGCTTCTCCTTTATTTTGTTCACATCATCTATCCATTTATCCAAGGATATCTTGGCTGCCTTCACTATTCGGGTGTCGTCATGAGGACCTGGTTCAAACTTTGGTACTGTTTCTTTTAACCACCTCCAGTGGCTTGAGGCTTTCAGTTCAGCCTGGAAGTTAAACTCTTCAGGAGTGGAGGGACGATTGTCTCTCATGTAGTCTATTATGGCTTGCACCAGTGTGCCAAAACTAATTACTGACATGCCTCCTCCTTCTGACAATGGGACTTCAGACAGTTCCCATGTCGTTTTGGATTTTAGAATTTGATGAAAAAGTTGGTAGGTATGTTTGGCATTCTATAAATTAAATCCGAAAATAGAATCAATTCCTGTCAGAATAATGACAATAATGGGAAATTTAAGGGGAACAAGGCGTATTCATGTCCATATGAAGAAGACTGAAGAATGTGCGAAAATCCTGGCTTCAGATAACGATGGTCTGCCGCCAAGCATTCAGAGGAGCTGTGATACTATGATACCACAACAATGAGGAAGGAGGACAACTTGTTTAATGAGTTAGACAATTTTAAATGGCTTGTTTTCGGCCTATCTTAAAACAAATGTAAAGGAGGAACTTGTAAAATAAAACAAAGGCTCCTGAGCATCAGCCAACTCGTAAATACGAAACGCTCTAAATAAAATATTCTTCATCAAAAAATTCATTGCGGGGGAGAGAATCGCTAAACATTATTGCCGATACTTCAAAATGGCTGTGTTTTAGCGGTCCTCACAAGCCTTATGTTGTTTCTCTGGGGAGTTTTCTGATACATGTTACGCAAAAGCTATCACAAAGCAGAGAATTGCTAATTATAGAATCTCAACACATTACGTCATCCACTGATCACTCTGATCTCATTTCAAACAACGCGTATCCCGTCACTCTACGGTACGACATGCCTTTTTATTTAAAATTGGTCTATTTTGAACCAAATAACAAATGTAGTCCGAGAAAAATAAACGTTTCAAATGCGTCATGCGAGAGCAGCCTTACATGTAAAGGCCTGAGGTTAATCGTTTGCAAACCTCAGTCTGAGCTTTTTCTCAGAGCGGTCAAAAACATTGGTTAAAACATTACAATACGTGTTTGTGTCACGCGAAGACATGTTTTTTAATTGGTCGTTTACGAACAAAACTTGGTTTCTTTGAACTTTTACAAATGGCAGCGAAACTTCAAACATTTAACTTGATTTAAGACGCAGTCTCCCGCAGATCCTCGAGATCCTCAAATTGATTTTCGCTCCGGACCGAAATAGATTTCGCTTATAATTTTTGTTAACTTCTATTGGCAATTAAAGCCTGGTTTCCATATACACCAAATTGAAGAAACGTTGACTCGTGAAAAGCATAAACCATGAAAGATGAGACCGAATGGGATTCTGGGTAGGCAGCATTGGCAAGCTAGTAATATTCTATTTCTTGATGTTCAAGATGTTTTCTTTGTTTGAGACATTTAAGAGCATGATTTATGCATCCTGTGTTAATATAATGTATATTCTGTCACAGACGAAGATTAAATTTTCCAACTTCCCAGTAAACCTTTGGGTCACATCGTTCATGGTCAGTTATGCTTTTCATCCGACGTTTCTTCAATTTGGTGTGATCGCAACGATCGCAACGATCGCAGCGATCGTTACGATCGACGATCGCTGCGATTCTTGCGACCCTTGCGATCATATGGAAACCAGAACGTTGCGACCTTTGCGATCGTAATGCGATCGTTGCGATTGCGAACGCAGAGATAGAAATTTTTCTATCTCTGCGATCGCAATCGCCACGGATCTCAACGATCGCAACGTTTTGGTTTCCATATGATCGCAAGGGTCGCAAGAATCGCAGCGATCGTCGGTCGTAACGATCGCTGCGATCGTTGCGATCGTTGCGATTATATGGAAACCAGGCCCTTAGGGCCTGGTCGCACTACGTTCAAAATGACATTAAAACAAAAACATTCCACAAAAAGCGTGTCCCACTGGAGCGGTTTCTTTTGTTTTCCTCGATTTTTGCACGGGCGGATTTTTGTTTTTGACTATAGTGCGACCAGTCCCTTTGTCACAAATATGAAAATAGATCGGAGAAATTCTGTTTTATAAAAATTTTCTGTCGTAACTTATCGCTCCCCCTACTGTCTTCGAAACTCAGTGAAGAGATCGTGAATTTTGCCAAAACTCCAGCTATTCGCTCTGGACAAAATAGTTCACTTGAAACCTTCAAATTCCCTAGCTATAAACAGTGACCCTTTATCTTAAGCCTGGTTTCCATATAATCGTAACGATCGCAACGATCGCATGGATCGCGACGTTTTGGTTTCCATATGATCGCAAGGGTCGCAAGAATCGCAGCGATCGTCGATCGTAACGATCGCTGCGATTATATGGAAACCAGGCTAATAATCAGACGAATTGTAATCATAAAGTGAAGCAAAAGAAACGGCACACTGATCCTTAGGACAGTTTTGTAATCATAAACACTAATTAGTATAATAAAACCGAGGATATAATATTTATCCATAGTGGCCACTTATCGCAACATGCGATTTGACCAAAATTCAGGGGGAAAAATTCATATTATGCATATTAAGGGAAAGTTCCATCTATCGGCTACTAAAATTTGTTAAAACATTTGGCCGTCATCCAGTTGTTGGTCGCAAGTGAGGGTTGAACTTGTGCTACTCAGCTGAACACGGACATATTTCCATCGGACATTTGGTGAACGAAATACGTTTTCCTTCACCATATAGATTATCCAGGCACGAAGGTCAAAGTTTCTCAACCAATCGCTGGAATCGCTGGATGACTTTCATTAAAGCAGTCATACAGCAAGATATATTTCTGTTATCGGCGAAGGGAATTCCCAGTCCGCCATGTTTTTCCTGTTTCAACCGCCTTCCTTTACGTTATAAACGCGGCTTTTAAAACGTAAAAGGAAAAAAGCTAGAGAATTTTGAATAAAATTGGCACAAAATTGGTCGTGTTAATCATCTTCTATTCCAACAATATTTGAGAATGTCACGTTATGCAATGGATTAAAGAGATAAATGTTGGATGGGGTCTGATTCTTTTTTAGTAAAGTGTTTCGAAAAAACAACAAAGGAACGGAGTAAACAAAATGTAGTACACGAGGTCATGATCACACAGGAAGGCTGCAACTTCAGCTTTGAAACTTTTGACTCCCTACAACGTCATCTTGATTGTGGTAAACATGAAAACAAAACAAGCCAAAAATCGGTCTATGATCAGTTACGACGGATTGGGCGGCAAGGTTTTCCACTCCGTTGTTCCCGAAAATCGTCCTAGGCCGAAATCAGACATTTCGTTAATGGCCACTCCCAGTTCTTTCCTTCCAATTGGTTCGGCACTTAAAAAGCCAAGAGGAGGTGGAACAAGGTAGTCTTTACAAGTGAAGGAATATTTGAAAGCAAGATTTGATACTGGCGAAGAATCGGGATGTAAAGCTGATCCTCAGCAAGTTGCTAGCGACATGAGAAATACCCGGACGGCAGATAACAAACGATTGTTCTCGAGAGATGAGTGGCTGTCAAGAAACCAGGTCCAGTCCTACTTTTCAAGACTGTCCGAGCTAAAGAGAAAGCAAACCAACACGTTATCTTCCCGTCAAGCAACTATAGATGACTTGGAAGACGTGGTGCACGAAGAAGATTGAGTGCAGCAGGTGGACGAGGTTTACGAAAAATATCTGTCCAACAACCAATCTACTACGATGCTTATAATCTTTGTGACTTATGTAAAAAAAAAGCTTGGTTCCTTTAATATGGAAATGTTAAAAACAATCTGCAATCATTTTTAAATTTCCTTTAAGTCGAAAGACAGAAAAATACATGCTTATTGAAAAACTGGAAAACATGATCGTCGAGTGCTCTTGCGGCAAAACCTAAACATATGGTTGGGGACCGACAAAAACACTGGCCAGCGGTTTAGGGAAACATGGCGGACTGAGAATTCCCTTCGCCGATAACAGAAATATATCTTGCTGTATGACTGCTTTAATGAAACTGATCCAGCGATTCCATTCAGATGACATTGTTTGAGAAACTTTTATCTTCGTGCCTGGATAAACTATCAGGTGAAGTAAAACGCATTTCGTGTTTTATGATTACTGGCATTCGTTCACCAAATGTCCGATGGAAATATGGCCGTGATTAACTGAGTAGCAAAAGTTTAGCCTCACTTGCGGACCAACAACTGGATGACGGCAAAATGTTTTAACAGATTTTAGTAGCCGACAGATGGAACTTTCCCTTGATATGCGGGAAAGCTTGTGACTACAAGCCACTTTTGAGATTTTTGCCCCTGAATTTGAGTCAAATCGCAGGTTGCAAGAAGATATTCTAGATACATTAGATAGATGTATTTAGCTATATTTGTTTGACTTTGTAGGACTTATGTTATAGTGTCCCCAATTAGGTCTTTTTGTTGCTAAATACATTGACGCTTCAATAAAGTTATCATCATCATTATCAAGTGCCCAAAATGGATAAACTTTATATCCTCGGTATTATTATACTAATAAGTGTTTATGATTACAATTCGTAAGAATAAAGGGTCACTGTTTGCAGCAAGCGAATTCGAAGGTTTCAAGTGAACTGTTTTGTCCAGAGCGAATAGCTGTAGTTTTGGCAAAATTCACGATCTCGTGACTGAATTTCGAAGACAGTAGGGTGCGCGGAAAATATTTATAAAGCGGAATTTCTCCGATCTTATTTAATATTTGTGACTTATTTGCAAATAGAAGTAAACAGAAAAATTATCAGCGAAATATATTTCCGGAGCGAAAGTCAATATGAGGATTTAGGGGAGACTGCGTCTTAAAAGCAACATTTACCGTGCTGTAGCGTTTTCCTTAGTTTTGTAAAATTCATTTGAAGTCCGCAGATCGGTTTTAAATTTCCAGAGCTTGAAGCCTTACGCACTACTCAGCGGAATTACCAAGAAAAGTTTACAGCCGACAGATGGATGGAGTAGTGAAAATTTGCATATTTCTGTACTATGTAAGTCATTGCTATATACGTCATTACGCTTCGCGTATTCACAAGTTAAAGATGAAGGGATTCTGGCGCTTTATGATGTTGGCCAAACTGAACAAATAAATAAAATAACTATATTTAGAGAGGAAAGCCATATCAGCCGTAGCTGGTTTTCTCCTCTATCCAGATCGAATTGGAATTTAGAATGTTGGTTTTTGAGGAGAGGAGAAAACCGGAGTACCCGGAGAAAAACCCTCGGAGCAAGGACGAGAACCAACAACAAACTCAACCCACATATGACGCCGGGGCCGGGAATCGAACTCGCGCCACATTGGTGGAAAGCGAGTGCTCTCATCGCTGCGCCACCCCTGCTCCCCACACAAGAGGACTTGACGTTCGCGTTCAACCACTCATAAAAGACAATGCCAAAGAATCGTTTCAGTGAAATATCTGTTCGGAAGACTTCAGTCACCTTAAAATATTCTTAATGATTAAGACTAGAAACTAGAGTTTCCTTAAGTAAAATGCAGCCTCAAAGGAATCCAAAATGTCGTTTTGGGTACGAAATGTAAAAAGGTCAGGATTTCCGGAAAGGAAAAAGCAGGTAACAATTAATAGGCCTTATCACGGTTTTTCCAAAATTTTAAATGGGCTTGATAGCAAAAATCCATCGACACTGCTGGGAAAAGCATCTCAAAATTAGTAAAATGGCCGAGTTTAAAAGCGATATCTTTAAAAATAATGGAGATATGGCTCCTCAAAGTCGGCAAATTTCACATACGTTTGTATCGCGCGGCCAAATTTCTTGCCTACCGGTAGGCCCATATAAAATTTTGGAAAAACCGTGATAAGGTCCATTCAAGGCGGATAAAATTATTTTCCCTAAAATTTTCTCCGCTGAAAAATTTACTTAAAATACCCAAAACAAAGCTTTCACACAGGTTTTCTTAAAGGCACCAAAATAATATGCAAAAACAGTAGCTCATTTCTCGGATTGTCCCAGGCGGTAAAATAGATTTATTATATTCGCTGACTAGATATCTTCGAGGAGCAAAAGAAAGATCATAATGATCCTATAAATAAATTGAAAGGGAAGAAGAGGAAACACTGTCAAGAAATTAAAGCAACCATCCATTTCGCACTGTCTATTGCAGACATAGAAATCAGATCTGAATAACAATTAAAACTATATTTACCTTGGATTTAACGACGCAAACTCCCTTATACTTCAAATGCCATTCTGCGAGAATATCTGGAGTATTCTGGATATCCGTTTTCCACAGGCGAACCATTTCATTTTTACCGAGAGGATAATAGAAGGCAGGATTTGTAACAAGCCAAACTGCAAGTCAAGTCAAGATAAATATATACCCAATTTAAACCAAGTAATCAGTACTAAAAATTAAATAGATTCTTAACCAATGTGTATTATTATTATTATTATTATTATTATTATTATTATTGTGAAATGATATATATGAAAATAAATCATATATGAACTGCGGAAGTGAAATCAAATGAAGAATGATCCTCGCAGTTGTGAACGCAATTTAAGCAATTGCGAAAAGAAGCCTGAAAAAAATTCAGGACTTCAACGGGGTTCGAACCCGTGACCTCGCGATACCGGTGCGATGCTCTACCAACTGAGCTATGAAGCCACTGACGTTGGGAGCAGGTCAATTGTAGGTTCATATGTTCCCGTGAAAGGAGTGAATGTGAAATGATATATATGAAAATAAATCATATATGAACTGCGGAAGTGAAATCAAATGAAGAATGATCCTCGCAGTTGTGAACGCAATTTAAGCAACTGCGAAAAGAAGCCTGAAAAAAATTCAGGACTTCAACGGGGTTCGAACCCGTGACCTCGCGATACCGGTGCGATGCTCTACCAACTGAGCTATGAAGCCACTGACGTTGGGAGCAGGTCAATTGTAGGTTCATATGTGCCCGTGAAAGGAGTGAATATACGATTTATTTTCATATATATCATTTCACATTCACTCCTTTCACGGGAACATATGAACCTACAATTGACCTGCTCCCAACGTCAGTGGCTTCATAGCTCAGTTGGTAGAGCATCGCACCGGTATCGCGAGGTCACGGGTTCGAACCCCGTTGAAGTCCTGAATTTTTTTCAGGCTTCTTTTCGCAATTGCTTAAATTGCGTTACCCTGGGTGCCAGAGGTTTTTATTTTTTAGTGAAAACGGCGAGTTTGAGCGGCGAAGCCGCGACAACGAGGCGCAACGCGCCGAGAAAAAATAAAACCTCTGGGCACTCGAGTACACAACCTCATTTCCATGCGATTTGTGGATCGGATATCTCACCAAACCGGTTTTAATCCTTGGGGACCAACGCGTGCCTGTTTGTTTACATTAAATCGGGTGACAATATTCCGCGGTCGAGACAGAAATATTAAATCAAATCCACTCAGTGGAAAAGATACATCGATGACATTTTTTCACTGTAGAGTGTTGAGAAAAAGTGGAGACAGAAGATTTTATTGTCCTTGCAAACAAACATTAATCTCAGACAAAGAAGTAAACTTTCTGGATACAACCGTTTTCAAAGGCGAGAGATTTAACAAACAAAGAATCCTTGATATCCGCACGCAATTAATCCAGTACACTTATTTCTCTTCCTGTCACCTACCGGTGGTCAGCGAAATCGTTCAGCGAGAATACCTGCAGCTCCAAAGCACGCCACCGTGCTAGAGATAAAATAAAATAGAGATAACAATTTTCCTCGTTCAAACAAAACTCTAAAGGTCACACTCCACGATAACACGAATTAATAAGTCGTGTCTGGCCTGTCAACACCTCTTTTCAAGACATCCTTGCGCTGAATAGATTTCAACAGCGCTTCTTTCTGAACTGGCTTGAGTTCTCTGATATTTGAAAATTTGGATACTACAGAGTAATCCACAGCGTTTCTTAAAGATCGTAAAAAGCCGCAATCTCTATCTACGTCCGTCATTGTTGTTTGTGTGGCTTCACTTTGGGAAACCGGTTTTTCACGCGCCCGTGGCGAATTGTTTTGGTCCAGCCAATCGAAGTTGCTGTTGCATCATTAACTCCCGGTAGAGTCTGGAAACAAGTAGGAGTAACCAATCAGCGACCTAGTTCAGATTCTGAACTAGATCCTCGCATGGAAATGAGGTTGTATATTCGAGTGACCAGAGGTCCGTCTCGCGGCTTCTTCTAACCGTTTATGCGGTTAATTTTACTCATGATATTCAGAGAACGGACCTCTGGATCCAGGGTGAAATTGCGTTCACAACTGCGAGGATCATTCTTCATTTGATTTCACTTCCGCAGTTCATATATGATTTATTTCATATATATCATTTCACATTCACTCCTTTCACGGGAACATATGAACCTACAATTGACCTGCTCCCAACGTCAGTGGCTTCATAGCTCAGTTGGTAGAGCATCGCACCGGTATCGCGAGGTCACGGGTTCGAACCCCGTTGAAGTCCTGAATTTTTTTCAGGCTTCTTTTCGCAATTGCTTAAATTGCGTTCACAACTGCGAGGATCATTCTTCATTTGATTTCACTTCCGCAGTTCATATATGATTTATTTTCATATATATCATTTCACATTCACTCCTTTCACGGGAACATATGAACCTACAATTGACCTGCTCCCAACGTCAGTGGCTTCATAGCTCAGTTGGTAGAGTATCGCACCGGTATCGCGAGGTCACGGGTTCGAACCCCGTTGAAGTCCTGAATTTTTTTTCAGGCTTCTTTTCGCAATTGCTTAAATTGCGTTCACAACTGCGAGGATCATTCTTCATTTTATTATTATTATTATTATTAGAATTATCGTGTTGTATTACCATCGGACTTTATTGATACGCGACCGTTATAATCAATACTGCTCTGAGCAGAAAAGGCAATCGGACTGCTCACAATTATACATTATATACGGGAAGAGTGAAGAAACTGACTTTGCCAGTTTGGCTATGTTCTCTTGTCTGCAACCCGTTTCAAATGAAAAATTATGGAGCACTTTTTTCCTCACGGGGATTTTGTTTTCTAAGCTAAAACTGAACGTTATAGTTCTATTTCACTCAGTCTAAGACGCAGTCATAATATTATTTTGTGATGTAATGTGCATAACATGTTTTAAAATTGTACTTACAGTATGGGAAGTAGTCTTACAAATATCCCTAATAATACAATTAAAACCATTTCCTCTACACTAAGTTATTTACAAAACCTGCGAAGAGAGACTATCAAGCACTGGACGCATTGCACAATGAAAAAGACCGTTACAAGAGATAGCTTCCCGAACAGATTTCAGTAATTTCACACAAAAGGAGGCACATCCCACTTCCTATCATGGTGTTCTTATATTTTGCTGTTTAGAACGTTTTGCTATTTGTTTCTGATTTAGCTTTAAAACTGATAACTTTCTATGTTTCCATGTCCAAAATTTTGGTAAATGTATTTCAACCAGTCTTTAGGGTGGGTACTATCTCGCTTTTTTATAGTTTGGTTACATCTTTTGCGAGCCTTTTGCAATATATTTACAGTCAATTACTTTACAGGGTCAATCTAAAGTATATAGTGGAATAAATGTTTGTTGAACCAGCCAGAAGCCAACAATTTAATAAGCGATTGCCTGTACTTACCGTAGGTAATCCTAACCCTCAAGGGACAAAAAATTCCCAAAAAAGTTTCTTCGCCCAAATGAAAGTTTAGTGTTAAATCCGACTAACATTTCTAAACAACAAAATTTAAAAATCTTTAATCTTTAATAAAACACAAAGGTGTCATAATCTCCGAAATGAGTAGCCGCCTCGATCGGGGACCTTTTCGCGGCATTTAGAAAAAGTAACCATCAAACCAAAAAGTAGTATAGGGAATTGGTGACCCGGCCGCACCCCAAATAAGCATTCATGCGCCCCAACGGGACCTTCCTAGAATACTTGCCATCCCTTTCCCCAAGCCCCACTCAGTGCCTTCGTGGGTAATGGGGGAAGGGATGGCAATTATCCTAGGAAGGCTCCGTTGGCGCGCATGAATGCTTATTTGGGGTGCGGCCGCCGGATGTACCCACTCCCTATACTACACACTATAAGGTGATGCAGGATCACCAACCACTGTCTGTTCCCATGACTGGTTCCACAACTGGAGTCATAGCTACAAAATGGCGATCCCCAAATACCACCCAACCAAAAGAGATCCCTTGTTGTTCTACCAAGATAACAGGCCAGAAATCTTCAGAATAATAAAAACGAGGCATCCGACCTGTTCCCCGTTAAAGTGACCTTATCCTTTTTGTTATGGGTTAAAACGCGCATTAAGGGCTGGGAAGTAGTCGGCCAACACTTTAGCCACCCAGAGCCGCTAATTGTTACCCGCCTTAATGCTGCTGAGATAACTAGGCAAACAGATGAAGCCATGAAAGCCTGGAGGGAATGGCTGAATGTGTGGATAATACCTCCGGCTCGGTAACCGAAGTTGAGTACATAGATCTCAATCTCCATAGATTATTCCATATTATTTCAACGTGAATAGTTTATTATGCTGTTGTTATTATTATCATTTTTGTTTTCTTTCCTTTTGTTAGTTAATTGCAAGCTTTTGCAATATTGTAAAATCTACAGTCATGCAAATAAAGCTAAATGTTGTTGTTGTTATAGACGCCACCCATCAGAGGTGCTGCCTATTTGCCCCTTCCAAAGGCGCCGTGAAGAACTGGCAAAACGGCAAATGGGCAGTTGAATTTGCTCGCTTGGGAGGGGCAGGATCACCTGCTGCTGCAAAGAGCTGTAGACTTCGAAGGTACGTTCTACAATTTCTCTTGTGTCGATCACCCCCCCCCCCCCCCCCCCCCATACTTGACGTGGTTATCACCAATTGAATATTTTATATACCTGGTATATACGCCATGAATGCCGCAGCAGCAGTGGATCAACATGTATCTGCTATACAGCCTGAACGCCAAACATTATCACTGCGCGCTCTTAGAGGATTCGATCCTTTATACGATGAAGGACATGCTTTGACAAAGCAGCAGTTTGATAGTCTTATATCGGTTGGATGTCAGGATTGACACTTGAAGATATTCCTGGCAAAGACAATAAAGAATCTGGTTTACAAATACACCAGAAATAGACAAAGAAAGTTAGAGATGTTTGCAAAGAAGATGGCTTAAAGCTTCTTGTAGATTAGGGTTAACAACCCTTTCTTTAGTTTAGTCATTGCGGAACAACATTCCGCATTTTTTTGCTCGTCATATCATGAAAAGGGTCACAGGGCTGTATTAATTTCATATGAAAAATCATAACATATAGTCATCATCAATTGAAGATTTGTTTTCTTTATGTATATCTGCAATGGATACTTCGCTTCAGTTGAATCGGAGAAATCAAGCCATCCGTGACTGTAATGCTTTCAAGGCCTTTCTACAAACGAGAAAGACAGGCCTAAAACAGAAAAGTGCCGACTGGGTTAAAGCCAGGAAAAAAACACCATCGACACATCAGAGATCTCTGCTCTGACAGGCTCAACACAGTTTAAGTCCCTGAAAAGCTTGCTCTTGAAGAAAGTGCAGCAGCCAGTGATTTCATTCAATATTACTGCATGTACTTGGGGCAATCTTTTTGAGCCACTTGTGCGCCGATATTTTGATCTTTCTCTTAATCTCGCAAGAGATCATCCGCTATATGGAAAAGTCACATGCAGTCCATCCAGACGGCTATTTTATGAGTACTCCAACAGTATAACTCTATTAGAATTTAAATGTCCATTTAGTACGCAGATAGCAACAAGTAGTGTCCCTTATTACTACGCAGACCAAATACAAATGGGCATTGCTTTTAGCGGAGAAAGAGCAAGCAAGGGATTATTCGTAGACGCTAACTTCATCAGAATGTGCCCTCTAGAACAATTAGAGACGCCAAATATGTATCACAACCCAATCCACAACGGAGGAAGGATTTACAAAACAAAAACCAACAAACCTCTATATGCAAAAAAATAATAAAAAGCTTTGAGTATAAAACTACACTCAACCCAACTGAAGTTGCAGTTACTGACCGTGCAGTTGGCGACGACAGTGAGTTTCTGATGGTCGTCTTGCAGGACGAGCATGCGAAATCAGTATCCCGAAGAAGATTTCTGATGAGATGTATCAGCGAAGCTGTTAGTTAAAAGTTTTTGTGGTAGAAGGCAACTTCATACTTGAGAAGCGCTTCCCACGCTCTGTAAGACTTTGCAGTCTTACGTGCATATGGATGTGTTCTTATGGCGAACTCTCGGTTTCTACCTCAGGTTGTCCATAGTGATTGCACCTGTGGAGCTTTGAAAGCACCATGCGCATGCTGGCCGTATCGGCAGATTAGATCATACAGCACTAGAGATGTAACCTTAAAGATATAAGCACGTTCAAGCTCACCATACCACAAATCATAGCAGCATAAGACATAGTCTCGGTGGATGTTAAAAAAAAGAAATGTTTTATTCGGGCACAGTTGTGGATACAAGCTTTTATTTCATAGTTTTTTCCGTTTTTATGCCCATCACCGCCTTATTTGTTTAATGCTGGACCAATATCCAGATCTTTTTTATCATTTTTCCGGAAATTCCGCTAAGTAAGCGATACTCATATTTGATTAGTATGAGCTTTTCTGTTAGTGTTTTAAGCTTTTATAATCTTTTTAAAGCGTCACGGGGGTTAGGTGTTGTATGGTAGTGCAGGTAGCGAACAACAGATCTCTGATCCATTTCTAATACATAGTTGTAGTTGTTCAATTGTGCATATTGAACAAAAATAGCCTACAAAAAATAGCCTAATTGTGATTCCTGTGCAGACTTGACCTGTGCCAACAATGCGGGCTATGTAAGCCAGTTGATGGCACAGATGGCATTCGTTTTGACTACAAACCAAAAACTAGGGCAATAGTTGGTAAATACCAGAAAGAAAAAAAAAAGCTTTTTGAAAATCAGATCGACACAAGAGAAATTATAGAAAGCGCCGTCTACGTCTACAGCTCTTTACAGCACCTATCACCAAACAACAAAGATTAAGCATTGTGTACCTACCGCCGAAAATACTAGATCTAATCCTTCCCATATCATGTAAAGCACGTGATATAATGAAACGAAACCCAGCTTTTACACAAAAATATGCGAGGAAAGTGATAGGGTCTGGGATCTGTTTATTAATCAAAGGGCTCCTAAAGCCATCTCGTTATTGCGAGAGAATGTAAGGTTAATAAAAAACAACAACAACAACAACAAGAATTGAAGAAATTGGGTACCTTTGATAGGTAAATGTAGTAAAGACGTGATAGGTAATATGTGTAAAGCTGCTAAATGGTCTATTGAAGTTAAAAGACTGAAAATACCTGTAGGTCTAATCGTAGAGTTAGACATTGCAGTCATAGAGGACTTAAGGGCTCTTTTAGGAGCCACCAAATCAGTAAAAGTCATGAGCAACAAAATAATCACGAATGTGAATGTAAATAATTTTCATGTTAATCTAGCGTATTTCTTCAAAATAGTCTTCATTTTACTGAGGGGAAACTTCAACTTGATGATTAAGTGAATGAGGAGGCGAATTTGGTTGCTACGGGGGAAATTTGTGAGGCCGGAGGGATGGGGGTAGCAAAACTACTTAGGTTCAATCTATCTTGACTACTAGAGAGCCCTTTTACTTAGTTGATTTTTCTATTTTTTTTTTGTATCAGTCACAGTATTTTAGTAGCAATGACTTGTATGGCATTACAATGGCGATTTTCTTATCAATCGAAATTTGGGAAAGATGTACGAAGGTTAAAAAATATTTACTATATTTATTTATTGATATTTAAACAGAACTAAAATATATTGCAACGATTTTCATTTGGGATTAAAATTGATTTACTGGCAATGTTTTTAAACAGCCAATTTGTATGTGCAGTGTATATGTGGATGTATGAGACAAAACAAGAACTTTGTGCATGTGAATAAGTTCAGTAAAAAGACTTAAAAAAGGAATGTTTTCTCTAAATACTTCACTAAGGTAGACTATTGTAAAAAACTTAAAACTAAATGCAAGGCTGATCGGACAGCTATAAAGGGTATTTTATTGCCCAATAGCAATAGCAATAGTAGCCTTTGTAAACGTTTCTACTGTTTATTTTTGTTAACCAACCGTATTTAATCTTTTATTTGAATCATTTTATATCTTGTAACCGTTTTAATCCATTTTTACTTAGCTCTTTGTAGCCCCTGATAAAGGTTAGTTTTGCCTAACCGAAATATTGGGCAATAAAATACCCTTTATAGCTGTCCGATCAGCCTTGCATTTAGTTTTACGTTTTATTCAATACTGCTGATCCTGATCTACACCAAGATCCGGCTTCACTTCGCCGTGCTGTTTGTCCAAGTGGTCCTTGCTTTATTTGAGAGTTACTTTTTATTGTAAAAAAGGCAAATGAAAATATTCAGTTTACTTGCCGCTTTTTCCGTTGACTCAAAAATTGTGTACCTTCGGGCAGAATGGTGTCTCTTGTAGGAATAGAGCTAGTGATTAGGTTTCGTTTCCTTTTATAGCCAATTAAAAATGCGAAGCTGTTTCCAAAACATCTCGGCTTAAAGAAGCCTTGGTAAAAACGACAAGCGACGTGGCCCCGAAAACTGCCGACATGAGACGTTCTGAACAGCGACAAGCGGCTCGATTCCGCTTCAAAAATACGACAAATTACGACAGTGACACAATAAACACTGAGAATAGACAGCGACTTTAGATTGTTATGCAATTTACCAATAAAAATTAAACATTATTGACGATATCGTTCATATCAACACGCGACGGCCAACGGTCTGTTTTAATGATCTATTTATTTATTATTGAAACGTCTACCAACCTCGTTCCAAAGGCCCCTCTCTTCCTCTCTCTTGGATCGGACGTGCAGTTAAAACAGGGAATCTTTAAAACGGGGAATCTTTAAAACGGGGAATTAAATCTTTAAATCTTTGGATTTGCAATACCGTATGTCATTGTCATCATTGAACGTTACAAGCCTGCACGACTCCTTTCCGTGAGTGGCCACAATATGATATTTTGCGCCTTTATATTTTTGCTCTAACAAGCATGTCTTTAATTGACTTTCTGTTATGTTTTACCACACAGACGCCATGTTGGATCACAAACGTTCTGCCATGTGGTTTATTCTCATAGGCTAGCATACAAACTCAATAACCGCGCACATTATGGCCAGCGGTATTGCCATACATAACACTTTCCTCTTTTGTACGGAATTATAGGAGGGTCTTTGGAGATGTCTTTTAGCAGACGCTGATTTTGTCCACATGTGTTTGAGTTGAGGCACTGATGGTGTGTATTGTGTGACGAAAGGCAGGATGTTTTTTTTTCCAACCTTTCGCTTATTATTTAAAATCGACTCTCTGTCTTTAAAATAAATATTTGACAGGGTGTTGTTTATAAATTTTTGAGGATAACCTCTTTCTTTGAGGCGTAGTTTGAAGTTTTTGAGGCTCTCTTCAAAATTGTCAAAGAGTTTGTTCTTAGAAGCCTTAGGGCTTCTCCTTTATAAAGCCTCTTTTCACGCCTACTGGATGGCAAGACCTGTAATGTGTGTATTGAGAATTTTCTGTTGATTTAAAATGAGTACGCACATGTAGGGTAGATTCGTTTTGGAATCTTTCCCCTTTGTATATAACAGTGTCGAGGAATGTGATCTCACTTTCTGAAACTTCAGCCGTGAATTTGATTGACGGATGCAAATTGTTTGCTTGTGCGATAAACATCTTAATTTCCGGTGTGGTTGTGTTCCACAGAGCAAAAATGTCGTCAATGTATCGCTTCCACTCAAGTGGTTTATTTATGCTTTGGCTAATGATTTTTGTTTCGATATTCGCCATAAAGATATTGGCAAAAGAAACTGCCATTTTAGTTCCCATGGCGGTTTGTAAGAAATTCTTTCCGTTGAATTGGAAAGCGTTTTCTTGTAATATTAGCTTTAGCATTTCTCTCAGGTATCGTGATGGGATAGGAGGGTCGTTGTTGTGAAATTGTTCGTATGCTAAGCATACTGTGTTGATTCCCTCTTCCTGTGGTATATTTGTGTCAGTTAGCGTGTTCACATGTATTGCGTGCGTTGGTGGGGTGTCTTTAGCGCGCGGGCGATGATTGCAATCCCAACTCGGAAAATAAATGAGTCATGCGATCAAACGATTGAGTGGTCGGCGCCATAGAAATCATCAATGTATACGTCTACGAGAATTCCCTCTTTGTCGAGAATATGCGCGACGGCTTTAGTTGTTCGTTGGCAAGCCAGAGTAGCCGAGCGTAAACCGAAAGGCATGACAGTGTGAAAATAAAACTGACCATCCACTGTGAAACTGAGAAGGTGATAATCGTGCGGATCCACAGGATTTTGTCGGTACGCTCGTTTAAGGTCCTTTTTAAAAACAAGGCAACCAGGGCCCTTTAGATTAATAAACTCGGTGAGTCTGTCTATTCCCGGCAAACGCAATTTGAAATTTGCTCTTGCTTTCACACAGGATAACACAGGAATGAATGATCTGTAACACAGGAGTACCTAAAGGGTCTTATCTGAACACATGCATTACAGAGATATCCTTTCCGTATCAGAAACTAGTGTAGTAATTAACCCTTTTAACATATCTACAATAAAAACACTCAACAATGAGATTATGAGCTCGAGATTTCTATCGCGTGATAGTTGTTGGTACATTGACAATATTTCCATGAATAGACAACTGGCCACCTCTCGGTAGTTCGCGGATTTGCATAAATGGAATACGAAGTGATATCGACCGTTCTTCTAATGGCGTCAGATTTAACAACTCAGGCTTATAAGGGAAAGTCATTTTATTTGCTTTAGAATAGATAGGCAATTTTCCCTGTTTTAGATTTGAGTCACAAGTTCTGCAAATCCATTCAATATCATCAACACTTCTTACCCCAGTGGCACAAGAATTAACAATATCTTGTGAACATATTTTGTATTTATTACTATTACATTTTACTACTGAACACTTATACCACAACTGGTCACAACTCGTACATATGTATTCTGGACCACATTTAATATTATTGTGAAATTGATTTATCATAAAAATTGCATTGCTTTCCTTTTTCTGTGATTGTAATTGATGACTATCAGTTCTTAAGGCTGATTGCTTTTCTGCATTTTTAAGTTCCATTTCAGCAGCTAGTGCAGTTCTATGTAAAATGCTACCTCTTTTTTTTTTGCTTTTTTAACATTTCTGTTTAGTTCCATAATCTCTTGTGTATTTTCTACGTGCGCTTCCTTAGAGGACCGTTTCTTAATTTTCTTTATCTCTTCTAACTTTTCTTCCCTGTTCTTTCTTTTTTCAACAATTTTTTCCCCTGTTTTGTTTTACATTGTACATCGGCTCTTTTAATTTTCATGTATTCTTTCATATAAACTCTACATTTTTCATTTTTTATCAATTACTTCTTTTTCTTCTGCATCTTCTACGTGCACTTCTTTTAAGGACCGTTCGTTAATTTTCTTTATGTGTTCCAACTTTTCTTCCACATTGTTTCTTTTTTTCAACAATTTTTTCTCTCTCTTGTTTTACATTTTACATCAGCTCTTTTCATCTTCATGTATTCTTTATTATAAGCCCTACGTTTTTTGTTTTTATCGATTACTCCTTTTTCTTGCGCATCATCTCTTTTCATTGTCATATAATATCTCATGTAAACTCTCTGTTTTTTCGTTTTATCACTTACTTTCTCCCGCAGTTAAGTAACATCACTATTTTTATTGTTTGCTAATTGACAACTTCATTTTCTACAGTAGACACATAATGAATTTCACCTATGTACCCAATATAAATGTTTGTACAAGCTCTTGTGACATTCACTGCTTGAACAAGAGTGACAGGAGCAAACGTTTCATTTGATTCAACAATATGAATTGATAAATGATAATGGCATCAGCCCATGTTCCCTGACATGACATATTACTCAAATATTCTTGCCAAGAGTGGTCAATATTACTCTCTATAAGCTGTTCTGGGTTATATACTAAATACTCAATGCCAAGACTACGTATGTAAAAAAGGTTGGTAGCATCGCCATACAATTGATGTGATACGGCACGAAAAAAACAAACGCCACCTCCTCCAACATCAAGAGCAATTCTATTTAATTCAGATAACCTACTTTCTAGTAGTGAAACTGAATCTATGGCACCTGAAGCATCAAAAGCAACCATTATAAACAACTGATAATTTTGTTACGAAATAATAGATTTCAACATATATTTTCTTGCTTTCAGTCTGCTATATTCTTTGCTAATAGAGCTAGGTTGAGCGCTCGAAGGCAACTCTCTTGCGTCAGGATTTCAATGCGATCAAGCTACGTTGAGCACTCTAAGGTAACTCTCTTGTCCGCTTCAGGATTTCAATATCATGAGTACGACACACAATTGATATTCGTCTTCTTTTTATACGCCAAGAACGTTTTCTCTCTCTTACTTGCCACTCAAATAATACATTGTCTTTTTGTTTGTCTTGTCAATTAGCCCCCAAATAGTGACAATATCTCTCTTGAAAAAAATCAACACGCTGAAATCGCTTATAAAATGCTTCTTTAAATGCTTGCTTGATAAACTTTTGTTAACAAAATCAGCAAAATTATTACGTCTTTTGCATACTATTGCATAATCAAACCGTAATGGAAATGATTAATTGTTCCAAAATAGAACAAAAGCCAAATCTGCATAACCAAACCGAAACATTTTTAGTTAGCTGAATCGGCAAAATCTCTCCTCTCTTGCATACTATTGCATAATCATGATACCTCAACAGT
This sequence comes from Cladopsammia gracilis, assembly GCA_022457155.1. NCBI lineage: Eukaryota > Metazoa > Cnidaria > Anthozoa > Scleractinia > Dendrophylliidae > Cladopsammia > Cladopsammia gracilis. The sequence goes on along the minus strand of JAJGOT010000047.1, from coordinate 663,984 downwards.
TAATAACCATTCAAGATTTAAATTACTCTTTAATGATCAAAACGTAATAGCAATGATTCAGTATTCCAATGACTACTGAAAAGGGACATTAACGTTAATTTTGCGCAAAAGTAAATCCATTGTATAATACAATCGAGACAGCCTTGTCCGATAAATGACCACAAGTTGCTTCTCATTGACTAAAATTAATTGCCGACTCGCTTAAGCTACCTGGTTTGGTAGCTTAAATTTAACAACAGTTTAATTCAATTAAGCTGACTCGCTTAACTTTAAGCGAGTTGGAAAACCAACTCTTTTCACGAGATTTCCGGTTGTCACTCGCTAAGAGACTTGAATCAAAGGGCTCTTAAAGCCATCTCGTTAATGCGAGGAACGTAAGGTTAATAATTAAAAAACAACAAGAATTGGAAACGTTGGGTGCCTTTGATAGGTAAATGTAGTAAAGACGTGATAGGTTATATGTATAAAGCTGCTAAATGGTCTATTGAAGTTGAAAGATTGAAAATACCTGTAGGTCTAACCGTAGAGTTAGACATTGCAGTCATAGAGGACTTAAGGGCTCTTTTAGAAGCCACCAAGATAAAAGTCATGAGCAACAAAAGAATCACGAGTGTGAATGTAAATAATTTTTATGTTAATCTAGCGCATTTGTTCAAAATAGTCTTCATTTTACTGAGGGCGGGAAACTTCAACTTATATTAAGCGAATGAGGAGGCGAATTTGGTTGCTACGGGGGAAATTTGTGAGGAGGGATGGGGGTGGCAAAACTACTTATATTCAATTTATCTTGACCAGATAGCCCTTTTACTTAGTTAATTTTTCTATTTTTTGTATTCACAGTATTTTAGTAGCAATGACTTGTATGGCATTACAATGGTGATTTTCTTATCATTTGAAATTTTGGGAAGATGTACCAATTGAAGGTTAAAATATTTACTATCTTTATTTATTGATATTTAAACAGAACTAAAATATATTGCAACGATTTTCATTTGGAATTAAAATTGATTTACTGGCAATGTTTTTAAACAGCCAATTTATATGTGCAGTGTATATGTGAATGTAAAGTATGAGACAAAACAAGAACTTTGTGCGTGTCAATAAGTTCTGTAAAAAGACTTAGAAAAGGAATGTTTTCTCTAAACACTTCACTGAGGTAGACTATTGCAAAAAAGGGAAATGAAAATATTTTGTCGCTTTTCCCGTTGACTCAAAAATTGTGTACCTTCGGGCCGAATGGTGTCTTTTGTAGGAATAGAGCTAGTGATTAGGTTTCGTTTCCTTTTATAGCCAATTGAAAATGCGAGCTTTTTTAAAACATCGCGGCTTAAGAGGCCTTGGTAAAAGCGACAAGCGACATGGCCCCGAAAACTGCCGACACGAGACGTTCTGAACAGCGACAAGCGACTCGATTCCGCTTCAAAAATACGACAAATTACGACAGCGACACAATAAACACTGAAAATAAACAGGGGCTTCAGAAAGTTGTACAATTTACCAATAAAAGTTAACATTATTGACCATATCGTCCATATCAACACCCGACGGCCGACGGTCTGTTTTAATGATCTATTTATTTGTTATTGAAACGTCTACCAACCTCGTTCCCAAGGCCCGTCTCTTCCTCTCTCTTGGACGTGCAGTTGAGTAGATCCTAGACTCCTGGTATACATACATATCGGTGTCCTTTGATTTTTGGCTAGACTTTCTCAAAGTCCGTTTTTCGGTTTCGGTGGTCGGGCGGAGAACGGACTTTTCTCGCCTGCAGCGCGCCATTTTTAAGGTCGCGGGGGATACCTGGCCATGAATAAATTCATAAGGCAAAATTTTGGTAGGGGTGTTACTTTGAAAACTGTTATATCGTGAAGGTTTGAAAGCCGATTTCGCTAAAATTTAACAGAGATATTGGCGAATAATGGAAGTGCGTAAGGATTGTTTTTATTGAAGGGATCGCGCTTTGCGCCAATGCTGTAAGCCACTAAAGTTATCTTTTCGTACGACGTGGTTTTGTGTCCAAGTTTGCTCCTCGAGAAAAATACAAAGCAAGTTGATTTCCCCACTCACTGATCCGTCAAAAAGTCTATTGTGTCATATCTGACTCCGATTTTTTGATTTCAGCTTTAATTAAAAGTTATTAGCTTTAAAAGGAGTAAAATTGTCCATGTTAGAATTTGAAGCCTCATATCTTCCCTTTTAAAGCCTATTTAAAAATTTTGAGTCAGATATGACAATCTACAATACACCTAGTTTACCTCCTAGCAGTGTCAACTCATGAAATTCTCTATCCGCGCTGAATTCTTGGACACAAAATTGCTTATTTTTACGCATCCGAAGGCTTCCCGAGCAAACACGAATGCAAAAAAATATAAATTTATGGTAATTTTGCTCATTTTAATCCACGGACTATTGTCAACACTGCATGCGGAAAGAAAAATGCGTTAAAAAATAGTGTATTTTACCAGACAGCGCTCTGCATGTGCAATTATATTGATGCAGCAACATTACAGAGCCTGTTCGTGAATATTTCGCGCATTTTCGGTATCAGCCGTCGCACTTCGTGCATACTCTTTTCAGAAATGCATACTGATGTCACTGATGAGCGGAACCTGTCCAGGGTCGTAACGAGGTATATGGGATCAGGGATCAAAGGCCAGCCCTAAAAAAGGGTGGGATCAGGGATCACAGCCTCGGATCCGGGATCACAGCCCTCGGGATCGGGATCAGCGTGTTTTCCATTGACCAAAGGATCAGGCGTTCTAGATAACAACAATAATTCACGACGCGCGCCTAAACATGGATTTTTAAAGCTTTCTGAAATTGTATGGCCCATTTCATACATGCAGTATTCCTTGGTATTTGGACTTATTGATAGTTCACCGAAGACCAGAATCAGAGACTACTACATAGTTGACTCAAACGTGACTGGTTAGTCATTGGTTCGTTAATCTGTTAATAACTTGCTAGGATTTTATTGTCTTACTCGCGCTGCATGACGTTCAATCATGTCATATAATATGCCAGGAATATGTCATTTGAGCACGATTGCTTTCGACTGAGCACGGGCACTGATCGTTTTTAAAAACAGTCAACATTTCAGACAGATTTTTTCCATGGGGAAGCGAAAGAAGAGAAAAGATGATCACACGCGTCGAAGGTAAATTGAAGTTAACTTTGATTTACGGTTTTCTTTCTTGTTAAAATCTGCAATCTTTTGGAAAAATTTAATTTCATAAACTCGACATTCTACGATTCCAGGTCACGTTCCTGGTCGCCCAGCAGAAAAGGCGATCAACGGCATGTGCGAAGCTCAAGGCGGCGTTCAACAAGCAGGTAAATTAGATCAATGAGTGTGTGTGTGTTGTTACCAATTATAAGGACTAGAGTATACATAGAATTGTTTCTAAAACGGCGAAAAGACCAGACACAAACACCATGATATAACAACTGATAACACATTGAAAACTGATTTTGAAACTGATAGTACCAATGGACTGTGAGATTTCGTCGTGTTGTGGGATTTAGCGTGGACCCGAGTAGCATTTATTCTAAAGGCAATTTAGATGAAAGAAAAGTGTTTTTTTTTATCAAGGAAAATAATAGATGGATAAATTTGAAGGATTACTTTTTAAAATAAATGTCATCAGTTTTAGGTTTACAGTCAACTCTCGCTTTGCGGACACCCCGCTATCACGGACACTTCATCAATATCACTCATTATCAATATTTCACCTATTGCACAGATCTCGGCGGTCCAGGTCGCGATCGCGATCGCCAAAACATCAGTCCTCAGAGCATCACCATCGCCGCATCCACAGATCGCATGGGAGAAGAAGGTATAGTCTGAACATTGTCTGATTTCCACTTGTCTCATATGATTTGTGAACCGTTACAAGACAGACAAGACTTACCACTTGAGAAATTGGGCTCTGTTTCAATCTCCAAGATTCAAAATAAAATACAAATGCAAAATTTCTTTTGTCTCTTAATTCCGCGAACTACAAAAGTGGCAAAATAAAATGTAATCCTGGTGTTGAGCTGATTGCATATCATAATGTAATTTTTTCTTTTCTTACCTGTCTACAGTAGAAACACGAGCAACGCCTCTGTTATATATTTAAACAGTTCTAAGTTATTGAGATCACCTTCCGAAACAGAACCCTGAAAAGTTATACTGAAACTGGTGCAATGGTAAAAAGTCAAGACTGATCGTTATTGAGTCATTACACCTTAGATTTCTAATAAAACCCTGAGATTTCATTGCCACGTGGGAGAAAGAAGAAATTAAAGAAAAAATTACTACACTCCACACACCATTTTATTCATGATAATTACCATCGATCACAAACGAAGTTTATGTCTGAACGGGACTAATATAAGATCGTATCTCTTTGAATTAGGTCCTCTTCATCGTCCTCCTCAAACAGCACTTCTCCAGAGAGAAGGTAATTACAGATTTATTCTGTCATGACGTAGAATATTACAATACAACACATTACAATACTTTATTGACATGGCGAGGATCTTTATCGTATATTTCAGGGGTCGAACATAATTTTTTAGTCTACTAGAAAAGTTTTGCTAGTATGATTTTTTTCTACTAGCAAAACTAGTAAGGTCACTAGCTATTTTTTTGCAGTCATTTCCCTTTGATGACTGAAAATATGGTAAAAATACCTAAATAGTATACTGTTAATTTTGTAGTCCTCTTTGCCGGCGTTGTCCTCTCGTTTCTTTGACGGCCCGGGGTTGTCGGGAAAGACGTTATCATCGTCTGTTACGTTACCGGTAGTCTTAGGGTCGAGGTTCTCTTGAAAAAAGCGGTTATTTTAGACAACTACAATAAAAGTGGCTCACAAAGCGTGAAATTCATTCTCATCTGTCACGTTACTGATTCCAACAAAATGTGAATGCGTAGATAAAGTGTGCACCTGCTTATTTTCTCCCGTAGATGACATTCGATGATGTCTGAATTTTTGCCAGAAAATTCTCCAGGAACGTTCACTTTTTCCCTTCAACTTTTATTGGAGAAATGCTTACTCGCGAAAGGTTGCTAGAGGATATTTTTCAGACTCGCAACTTCCAAAAACCACTTGCATTTTGCTAGTTTGCGAGTGTTAATTTCGAGCCCTGTATTTTTTCTGCACCTTTTAAACTTAGCAAGGCAAGTGTAGGTTCCAATTGATTTTCTGGAACACGATTAAAAATAATATGATCGTGTGTATAGGTATAGTTATTTAACTATTATGTACGTACATACCACGTACATACAGCACATGGTATGTACGTACATACCATGTACATACAGTACATGGCAATTTATCAGTTTCTTTCTCCGTGCATTTTGAATCAGGATGGACATAAGGTCAAGAGAAAAGGAGAGACAGACTGTGACACAAACTTCCCTTGAGCAGTTTGCCGTTCGCAAGAATGAGCAGTCCACGGGTCGCAGGTAAGATATAAACACCATGTTTATATCTTGCCCCTGGATAAATAAATAAATAAATAAAAAATAAATAAATACTGGTTTTGATATATTTCTACATTGAGGATGGGCAATTTTTAGACACAATGTAAAGCGATCGATCGGTATGTCGATATGGATCGACATTACTTCTTCAGAGTACATTAGGACTTTTGTACAATAGGATGCTACTGTTGGTCAATAAAAAAGTTCAGATCCCAGATTGATTATTATTATTCATTTCTCGTATAGCTTAACGCCGTTGCCTTCTATTGAGAGCGTTATTTTGGATGAATCAAAGGGTATACAAGGCATTCCAAGGACAGATTCAGGTGAGTCCAGTTTATCTTTTTTTTCATGCTGTAAGGAACTATAAAAGATGCGTTAAAACGCAGGGTAAAAGAATATTGATCGTAAAACGATGTGATACAAAAATGACCGATCTTAGATGAAACTCTCAGATGAAAATGGCATTGTCTGGATATTTTCTTTTAAATTCATTTCTACTTGTTCCGTATACTGTAACGATTAAAAATAATCAAGATAACAAAGCAATCAACAAGGGCACTATTTGCCGTTTTTGCGTTTTTGCGTTTTTACGGGACCCCAAAGCCACTACACCGAAAGAACAATAAACAAGAGGGAGCCTGAGTGGCTTTATGATCGTGCAAAGCGTAGCGAAGAACATTTTAGGCAAGAAGATAGTGTTAAGGAGAAGGATGTTTTGCGTGAAGAATCAATAATAATAATAATAATAACTTTATTTATTCACGGAGTCCTTATCACTAAAAAGTGGTCTTCTAAAGAGCCGTGTACATTAAACCTAGTAGAAAAAGTTAAGACTTAAAAATTACAAAACTCCTATAATAAATGCTAAACTAAGTTAAGAAAATACTAATATACAATAGCGGAATAAAAACTATTTAAAGTAGTGGCCTGCTTAGCCTCCGCTGACAGACTGTTCCATGTTACTGCGCCCCTATAACGAAAACTTTTCTTAAGGGCCTCAGTGTTCGGTCGCGGAATAAACAGGTTATGTTGCGCGCCTCGAAGATTATGTCTGTGAATGGTATTGACGCTGGTGAATTTATCAGACAGATATTCAGGTACAAGGTGATTTACAGTTTTAAACATTAAAGATTTCAGTTGTTTTACACGTCTGTCAGCGAGGCTATCCCATTTAAGGGCATGGAGAATCGGGGCAGATCTGGCATCCCAACTAGACCCTGTTATTATGCGTGCAGCCCTGTTTTGTAGTTTCTCTAGTTTTTGGCTGAGGCCATTACCGATACTGCCCCAGACAGCGCTGCAATAATCGAGATGCGGGAGAACCAATGACTTGTAAATTGTGACAAGGGTACTCTGGGGACATATATGTCTTAGCCTCCTCAGGGCAGCAAGTACTTTAGCAACTTTACCGACAACTTCGAGGATGTCAAGGGAACTTAGGCTGTTTGCTAAAGAATTTGAGCAAGGCGTCCGGCAGCAAAGAGTAAGAGACAAGACAAAAGAAAAGGCTGGAACTCTCCCGCTATCTCTAAGCATGATCCGAAGAGTTCAAGCAAACCAAACTCAAAATGTTGTTGACATGCTTGAAGAGCTTCAAGCCTTAGACGAAGGACAACCTGAAACAGCACAGATTGAAACTTGTCCAGTTCGATTTTCAAAGGGAGATGTAGTCGCCCTAAAACACAACTGGAAACGTTATTTGGAGCCCTTTTTCCTAGCTATTCTTCAGGAGGACCTTCATTGCAGTAATGGTGGCATCCTTGAGCGTACCATGCGTATTAACTGGCTTGAGCCGTCAGAGGAAGATCCACTATTGACACTGTTATACACTGTAGGCAATGAAGAGAACAACAACCCACCTCAGTGTATTTTAGACATTGTAACGGTGGTTCAGGATGGTGAGAAATTCATTCTATGTCGAAACGAGGAGCAACGCCTAAAAAACTTGGCTAACGGCTCCGACGAGGCTGATTATGATAGCAGTAGTGAGGACGACAGTGATGGTGACAAAAGTGAAGACGATGATGACCAACCGACTCGTTTCGAAGCTGGACGCAGTAGATCTGGCAGGGGGGTGACGGGATTTGTGTTTTAACAAGATCAGAACAATTCCAGGGCTATTCCGGAGTCAAATTTTCACACACGTTGCACATTTTCTCGATAGATATTTTTTAATAGATTTTTCTCGGGAAAGCAATACAGAGCGGGATCTATTTTAGATGTCTAGAAAACGCGATTAACGAATAGCACAGATACTGCAAATAGATGATAACAAAAACTTGTATCATAAACTGACTTGGTCACATGCTCATGAAATTTTAAAGTTTGAAAACGATTGTTTTCTTTTTCAAACGAATGTCGAGAAAGGTCGCTGCAATAAAACGTTTTATTCCAATTTTGGTTACAGAAAGTTTTTTTAAAGTTTATGAAGCTGATATCAATGTCAATTTCAAGCCTTTTTTTGTCAAGCGGATAGATTCGAAAGTTATCAGATTTTTACAAAAAAATTTGTTTCCTCATGTTTCCCTTATAAAACGTTTAAAATTTGTATAGTATTGCACTAGTGTGTTTTGAATTAAGTGAAATTCACCTTATAGTTAAATTTGAGAAAAATCAAGGTTGTTAACACGTGTCAACGAAGTGACGGATCCTTCAATGATGATTGCAAAAGGTTATATTCTACAATGGTAAAAACGAACAAAAGAAGTGGGAACCGAGTTAATTCAGGTAGGACCCTAATGCTTTGGACCATTTTAACATAGTGAAAGAAATGTGAAGTAGCTCATTTTTATCTCGTTAATGCGCTTGCGCATTAAGCGAGATTTCGGAGTCGAGTACTAAAAAGGGACAAAAGTTGTTAACAAAATTTTGTGGACTTTTGTCCGGGGGGGTTTCTTGTTCGTTCTTTATAGAAGCTATATTAGGGCATTGAGGATATAGTTGGTTAAAGCGGTTAGGATTTCAAGAAGGGCGTCACATACTGCCACTAAAATGTTTGGGGAGCACCCCCGGACCTATTGTTAATTTCCCTAGGGTATTGGGATGTCAGAACTTGTGATGAACTTGTCATATCTCACATTACGTTACCGCAAAGGTATTAGTCCTTGTTAAATTTCGATATCTCACGTTACCTATCAGTTTCAATCATTTGTCGTAAAGCCATTATAGCTACTTTAAAAGGGTAAAAATAGGTTAAATGCGTTTTCTTGGGAAACGTAGTTTGAGAATTTCACGGTGTATTTTACTAATGGAGAGGTTATAAGAAAGTTAAATGGGACAGGAAAGTTTGTGTGTTAATATGAGCGGTATGGCAGAGCAAAATAGCATGAACTTTGCGTTTTTTTCTATTGAGTTGTGGTTACACACACCTTGGGTTTGGGGCCTTCCCAAGGGTTAATGGCTTGGGTTCGGTTTATCTCAGGTTTCATCTTACTCTTGGGGATGCGGTTACACAGTAAAAGACTCCCCAGGGTAAAATATAATAAGATATGAGTTCACTGACACTGCAGTTTACGCGCGAAAACGTACAGATCGACATGGATGACACGATTCGAGATCTTGTAAGTATAATTTCAGTCATTCTCCTGCTTATCATTCGATAAATATAACAATCCGGCAGTTTTTTTTTTGCGAGAAGACACCGAAGAAGACGCCTTCAACTACGCTATCTTCAAGGTTTGTCGGCGTTTTATTTACATTTAGGAGCTCGCCACGAACTTGCTCGCCGCCAAGGAGGGCTTGGGTATTTCCACGACCACAGAATTGGTTTCAGCAACTTCTAAATAACAATGCACTCGATCACTGGTGGAAAGAAAACTTTAGAGTTACAAGTAAGCGTGCAATTAACCAAGCGTATCAGAGGTCAACCCAGAGAGCAGCAGCAGGCGATTTCCTGTATTAGCTACGTTCTGCATTATGATTGGCCAAGCGGTTTGATTGTGCAATAGTATGGTAAACATGTCATAGTTGTGTTGATTTTTTGGCTTATAATGATGACGGTTGAATGGAATTGCGGCAAGCCTTCAATGGCTTAAATTTTTGCGTCTTTTGCGTACTGTTACATAATGAAACTGTAATAGCAATTATTAATTGTTTTAAAATAGCACAAAAGCGAAAGTACACGGGTCAGCCAATACTATGCTACCGGTGCCAAGTGCAGGTTCAATCAAATTAGTTGCAACCTGTAGGTAAACGAACTTAAAATATTCACCTTTATACGGACTTCTATTTTATGAAAGGGGTCAATCCGGCAATTTTTTTTTAGTCATATGGGAAGTTTAACTGAGTCAGAGGCTGTCCTATTCAGTACATTTGATAGCTGCGTGGAGCTAATTAACACCACTCTTATTACTAATCACGTTAAAAGTGACATCAAATATTCTAGATATGACTTGTTCTCAAAAGAACATGCTATTTTGCTCTGCCTTTTAAGTCGCTTAGCGAGTGACAACCGGAAATATCGTGAAAAGAAAAATTGGTAAGAATATTCTGCTCCCGGAGGGGGGGGGGGGGGGGGGGGAATCCTATAAGTCGTCAAGCGGAGGTGCTCGTCAGGAAAAAAAGTGAAACCCTGAACACACTAAAAGATACCATTTTCTGGGAAAATGAGTTTTTTTTTAATCATATATTCTAAAAGATACCTAGATCCCCTAATTTTAACCCCTAAAAGATACGACGAGCACCCCCACCCAACCACATATGCGAGTCCTCCTCCGGGGTTCTGCTATACGTTGTCTACCCGGTATGATGAACAGCGAGGAGCGATTTTTTATGTATTATGTCGAATGTCAAAGTGAAATCTCGTGAAAAGAGTTAATTTTACGATTCGTTTAAAGTCAACTCGCTTAAAGTTAAACGAGTCAACTTTTCGCGCTCGACGAAGCTGAGAAATCTCACGCTGTATTTTTGTTCGCTTTTTGAGTTGTAATCTTTGTCTGCTTTTCCAATAGTTATTAAATATTTAGGTGTCATGATTATGCAATAGTATGCAAGAGAGGGTAGATTTTGCTTATTCAGCTAACTAAAAATGTTTCGGTTTGATTATGCAAGAGTATGGATTTCGGTTTTGTGCTATTTTAAAACAATTAATCATTGCTATTACAGTTTGATTATGCAACAGTACGCAAAAGACGTAAAAATGTTCCTGATTTTGTTTATAAAAGTTATCAAGGAAGCATTTTAAGAAGCATTTTATAAGCGATTTCAGCGTGTTTATTTTTTTAAGAGAGATTTTGTCTCTATTTGACAAAAAGACAATGTATTGTTTCAGTGGCAAGTAAGAGAGAGAAAACGTTCTTGGCGTATAAAGTCTATAAAAAGAAGACGAATATCAATTGCGTGTCGTACTGATAACATTGAAATCCTAAAGCGGACAAGAGAGTTACCTTAGAGTGCTCAACGTAGCTTGATTGCATTGAAATCCTGACACAAGAGAGTTGCCTTCGAGCGCCCAACGTAGCTCTATTAGCAAAGAATATAGCACACTTAAAGCAAGAAAAAATATATTTAAATCTATTATTTCGTTAAACAAAATTATCAATTGTTTGTAATGGTTGCTTTTAATGGTTCAGGTGCTATAGATTCAGTTTTACTACTAGAAAGTAGGTTATCTGAATTAAATAGAATTGCTCTTGATGTTGGAGGAGGTGGCGATTGTTTTTTTCGTGCCGTATCACATCAATTGTATGGCGATGCTACGAACCATTTTTATATACGTAGTCTTGGCATTGAATATTTAGTATATAACCCAGAACAGTTTATAGAGAGTAATACTGAACACTCTTGGCAAGAATATTTGAATAATATGTCATGTCAAGGAACATGGGCTGATGCGATTATCATTCAAGCTGTGGCTAATTGTCTCAATTTATCAATTTATATTGTTGAATCAAATGAAACTTTTGCTCCTGTCACTCTTGTTGAAGCAGTAAATGCCACAAGAGCTTGTACAAACATTTATATTGGGCACATAGGTGAAATTCATTATGTGTCTACTGTAGAAAAAAGAAGTTGTCAATTAGCAAACAATGAAAATATTGGTGTTACTTTACTGCAAGAGAAAGTAAGTGATAGAACGAGAAAACAGAGAGTTTATATGAGAGATTATATGACAAACAAAAGAGCTTATGCGGAAGAAAAAGGAGGAATAGATAAAAACAAAAAACGTAGGACTTATAATAAAGAACACATGAAACTGAAAAGAGCTGATGTAAAACGTAAAATAGAAAATGCAAAAGAAAAAAATGAAAAACGTAGAGTTTATATGAAAGAATACATGAAAATTAAAAGAAGCGATGCACGATGTAAAGAAAAACAGGGAAAAAAATTCTTGAAAAAAAGAAAGACTGAACAGGGAAGAAAAGTTAGTAGAGATAAAGAAAATTCAAGAACCGTCGTCTAAACAAGCGCATGTAGAAAATAGACAAGTGATTATAGAAGTAAACAGAAATGTTAAAAAAGCCAAAAAAAGGGGTAGCAATTTATATAAAACTGCAGTAGCTGCTGAAATTGAACTTAAAAATGGAGAAAAACAATGTGCGTTAAGAACTGACAGTCATCAATTACAATCAGAGAAAAAGGAAAGTAATGCAAGTTTTATGATAAATCAATTTCACAATAATATTAAATGTGGTCCAGAATACATATGTACGTGTTGTGACCAGTTGTGGTGTAAGTGTTCAGTAGTAAAATGTAATAGTAATAAATACAAAATATGTTCACAAAATATTGTTAATTCTTGTGTCACTGGGGTAAGAAGTGTTAATGATATTGAATGGATTTGTAGAACTTGTGACTCAAATCTAAAACAGGGAAAATTGCCTGTCTATTCTAAAGCAAATAAAATGACTTTCCCTTATAAGCCTGAGTTGTTAAATCTTACACCATTAGAAGAACGGTTAATATCCCCTCGTATTCCATTTATGCAAATCCGCGAACTACCAAGAGGTGGACAATTGTCTATTCATGGAAATATTGTCAATGTACCAAGTGATGTAAATTCAACTGTTCATTTTCTGCCAAGGCCTATAAACGAATCTCAGACAATTCCAATAAAATTGAAAAGGCGTTTGAGCTACAAACATCATTATAAGTTTCAAAATGTTAGACCTATAAAAGTTTTAAAAGCAGCTAAATATCTCGTAGAGACGAGTGATTTATTTAAAAGTGAAGGCATAGAAGTGCAAAATACATTGTGCCACATTGTGCTAAAAAAATCGCTCTATAGCAACGCATCTAACTTACAAGTTCAATCATGCTATTTTTACACTACTCTTAAGAAATTTACTCAGAAAACCCCACCGTCTCACTAACAGCCTATCTGCACCCTATTTCCTATTTTTTTTCTATAATCCAAAACATAGCCATAAAATTAAATCAAATAAATTGCCGCTTTTATACTCTATATTGTTTAACACTCAAAGAAAAGAAACTGCTCGTAGTCTAAACGAACGTCTCTGTAAGACGCTATTCTCTTCTAAACATCACATCTTTCTTACTTCACGAACGACCCTTACCCCCCCCCCACCCCTCCTCCAAGCACTCATGAAACGCACTCGAAGACCCCCAAAAAACAAGAAAATTTATCGCTTATCTCCACTTAGTAACAGTAACAATGACGCTCATGACAGCTGTTTCTTAATTATTACGCATCCAAGTAATAACTATTGTATAGTCATTCAGCAAGATTCAAAACTTTCCAACTACAACAAAAACTGTATACTCGTCTACGAAATAACAATTTCATACAAACTAGAAGACGAACAGTCCAAAGCCATTTTCACCGCATATTGTTACCCATCATATCGCTACACCACCTGTCTTTTTAAAAACATGTCACTCAAGTTTTATCATTAAAAGCACTTTCATCAGATCTCCTTCCGCTCGCCTGAAACGCTTAACAAAATAACGCCTATTCTGCAGGCTACGCATTCCACTCTACAACTACGGCCAGTATATCCTAGTGTTACTACCAATTTGCCTTACCGCAGTTACAAGGTCATTACAGTTACATGAAAACCATGCTTTAATAATAATCAATAAATGCGATGTCGATTTAACATATCCAAACAAGCGTGTGCAGAGAAATATCACTTTTTCTCCCCTCGCGCTCCCCGCTCATCTCGCGCTTCGCAATCGTCTGTCGCGTTCACCTGAAAAGCTTAAAAAAAAATAACGCCTCTTCTGCTCGCCTTAATCTATTGAGATCCCTTGAATACAAACACACAACAACATTAAATCATTCCTTCAACAACCATTGACAAGTACCTAATTATTCCATTTAAAACAAAGATAAACCGGTAATCTTAAACCGGAAAACGCGTAGATACTTCGGCCCACCCACAAATAAACAACTTTCCAAAAAATATTATACATCACAAAGCATTTAATAAACCCATTTAAACATTCTCCAATTTCTTAGCACAAAAAAAAAAGTAATGCGAAAACGTTATTATAGTTAGCATATTGACTAACTATAACATGCCATATGTGCAATCTGAACCTTCATCTTTCACGCAATCGGCAAACCCTATTATCGCAAAAATTGACATACGCTGTTCTGACAACTAACCAACACCACAGCTGCCCTTAAAATAACAAATAAGTGGCTACAAGTATAAACGCAATGAAACTTCAGCACGCTTCGAACATAAATTCACCTTTCGCGCTCTTTAAAGTCTATATAATATTATTGATTAGTTGGATACTTAAGGATTACAAAACAGGTGTCATGTGCGTCATGCCTTCCACGAGCCATTGTAGTCCAAGTATATCTGCTGCCTACTGTGTAGGGAGGGGGAGGGAGGGGGAGAGAGCGGGAAGTGTGGTGTGTGAAGTAAGAAAAATCTCATTTTTAGAACACAATCGCCTGTTACAGAGATCTTCCTTTAGACTACCAGAACTTTGTTTTCTTTCAGTGGTAAAAAACATAGAGTGTAAAAGTGCCAATTTATTTGATTTAATTTCGTAATCATATTATTGGAGAGGGAGATTGCCGGCTCTGAATCGCCGCAACACCGCCAAAATATATTACAGAACACCGCATCACTGCAAGAAAATTCGACAACACACCGTCACCGCAATATATCTTTTTGTCAAGTTACCACCAGCAGAGTATTTAAGATTAACTAGACAGTATTCTACATAATGGTACGTGCTTTTCAAAAATACAGTCCGACCTCTATTAAGCGGCCACCTATTAAGCGGCCACCCTCCATTAAGCAGCCACTTTCCAAAGTCCCGATTTATTTGTCAGTAAACTGCTGTATTTGATACCTCTATTCAACGGCCACCTCTTTTAAGCGGCCGCGGCCATCTTTTTGCTCTCGCAAGTGCATTATTTATATGGTTTTTTATCTCCATTAAGCGGCCAGCAAATTATCTTTCCAAGCGAAATAGTGACAGATTATATAAGGTGATAACTGATAACAACAAGAAAGCAACAACTGCAACTAAATCTCCACTATAACAAATCACAAGCCGCGTGCACGTGCAAACTTTTCACATCCGGCGCTATACAAACATAACAATGGCCAACAGTAGATCGAGCTGTCCCACTATTTTGTTACAACCAAAATCTGTACAGGAAAACCTTACTACCACTGTACTGAAAATCTACAAAAATCCTTGCTCCTCAAGTTTTGATTTTAACCATTGAATTAAGAACTCGTCTCCTGTGAAGCAGTACTCCCATGGAATTTCTAAACCATAGCCGGCCCCTCTGTTTACGCGCTCGCCTTTCACAACAGCTCTTCCTTTTTACCTTTCCACTTGATGTTTTGTTACAATGAATTTTGGATTTATCTTAATATATGTTCACTTTTTAAAACCATTTTGCTATATAGAGTCAATAAAATCATGTTTACTGCCATTCCTATCCAATTTATATCGTACCTCTATTAAGCGGCCAACCTCTATTAAGCGGCCACCCTGGAAAATTGAGAAGATATTGTGTGGTAGTTTGAATAATAACAAATTGCGCATGTTTGTTTAAATGAAGATCAATTGCGATTTAAGTAAATTTCTTTTCGGAAGTATCGTTTCAATTGCTTAGTTTAAAATTCTTTCCGCTTCATTTCGTGTTGTTGTGGATCAGTGGGTAAGTGTATTTCCGGTATGATGTCGTTCGTAAGTATTGAACACATATTTGGTACTTAGCGATCGGTCTGCTATAAACCTCAAAATATAGTGTTCACAATGTCTTCTTAACGACTCCCGCGGACACGACCGCAATAAAATTTCGTAAAATATTCTATTAATATCCAAGTCTTATGCGATACTCATATATTGGAATACACATGCTCTGTCAAAATTACTACCTATTCCATTCAAAACAAATTACTAGAACTGCGCCCATAGCAAACGTGACCGAAAAATGACCACGTGTTCACCATTTTCCCGCCATTTTCACGTCAGCGAGAAAACTCTGCAGTTCTCTCAAAATTACTACCTATGCCAGTATGTAATATGGGGGTGGAAGGACTGCACGACTCTTACGTCATGCTTTAAATGCCATTTGCTCCTTCTATATGTTTTGACTGTAGAGTGTAGACTGAATTTTAAAACCTTTCAAAAGCCGCGTGCAGCAGACTAGAGGTCAAGTCTGTCCGTTGTAGCTTCCCGTGGCCCCGTGGTGTCGCGCTTGTAGATTTTGACCTCATTTTAGCTTCCTTTTTTGCCTGGCGGTTGTGTGTTGTTTTCGATTAGTATTGGCATGTAGATTTTTATATAGGAAAGCTTTGAATTTCTCTAACTTTTCTCTCTGAAATACCAGACATAACAGGATCTCAAATGATCTGTTGGCCATAAATGTCTTTCCTGCTATTTATGTCACGCTGGGCCTACCTATTTTAATTTTCATGATCCAATGTTTATAGCACATAGAGTTGTAGCTTAATAAGCTATTCAACTTGCAGAAATTTGAAGTTTGTCTCAGTCAACGCTCTAATTTTAGCTTCCTTTCGCTACGCTTTATATCTCTGTGCAGCTCGCTGCCAGTTTATCCTAAAACCTCCGTTGTCAATACAGTCTGGCGAGTGCTTTGTTTACGCCACTATTGATCACTATTTCATTCAGACAAGACCATGGTTTCGGTTCACCTCTCGCACCTCGTCAGTTGCCGGGTATGTATTTGCTAGTTGCTACCTTTTTAGCAACGCATATTTTTGTTGAGAACGGTCAAACCATTCTGCTCGACATAATTTTCTAACGTGTATTTCTTTGGAAAGCATTATTTGAAAATTTTAGCACTTTCTTCTCTTGGCTGAATTGAGAATATTTCTAAATGTGAACGCTTTCGTTTAAATATCGGAGAAATAATGGGATAAACGAAGCACACTCGCCAGACTGTCAAAATTGACAACGGAGCGAGCTCCACACTGCTATAGAGCGTAACGAAAGGAAGCTAAAATTACAATCTTGACTGAGGTAAACTTCAACTCACTACAAGTTGAATAGCTTATTAAGCTACAACTCTCTCTGCTATAAAGCTTAGATCATGAAAATTTAAATCCTGCAAAGACAAATCTAAAATAGCTGGGCCCAGCGTGACATAAATAGCAGGAAAGACATTCATGGACAACAGATCATTTCAGTCTGTCATTTCAGATTCTGTCATGTCCGGTATTTCAGACAGTAAACTTAGAGAAGTTCAAACCTTTCCTACATAAAAATCTACGTGCCAATACTTACACACAACCGCCAGGCAAAAAAGGACGCTAAAATGAGCTCAAAATCTACAAGCGCGACACCACAGAAAACTACAACCGACAGACAGAGACTTGACCTGTAGTCCGTTCCACGCGGCTTTTGAAACGTTTTAAAATTCAGTCTACACTCTACAGTCACTAAAATCCTCCTTAATAAACAGCTAAATGTAGAATACCCGTTCAAAACATCTAGAAGGAACAAATGGCATTAAAATCATGAGCCATTTTACACTCTCGTAACTCCCGTCTTGCTTTTGATTATGCAGCTTCGATTTCACATCTAATTTATTACACCCAGGTTTTTTAGGTGTCCGATGGGCACGTGACCAGCCGATGCCAGGGCCTTTTTCCGCCGCCCCTCTCTCGAACGGGAAAGCCCTGGGAACCAGGTTGCATAGTTTGTTGTAAAACCAGAGAAACAAAACATCCAAGAACTGACATTGTAGTCCATTCATCAAGACCGAGTCTATTCATCAACGTCACTAAAAAGCTAGCGAGAACACAAACAAAAACTCAATAACAGAATTCATATCAACATAATCAGCACCCTTTACCCAAACACCAAGTGACATTACCACACGACCCACACCATCACTCTCCGACACTTCTACGTTTGGGTCTTGAAAAACTGGAGCACTGATAACAGCAGATCCCCCAATGCTGTACAAAAAAGTTGTTAACAGAGGGACACAGGTTCTCCTCCTTTTGCAAAATAAAAAGAATAATAATAATCAAAAGTAAACACAAATGGCTACTAAAATAAAACTACGCCCATTTCATGAACACAAATTTCTATTGGCTGATTTGCATCATATAATGTTTGCATGTACCTATTTAAAGAACACTTGTTCTAAAGGTGCCCTACAACAGCATCTTTACCAAATAAAAAAAAAAAGAACAAGAATTGGAAAACTTGAGTTCCTTTGATAGGTAAATATAGTCAAAAACAAAACCCCACCTAATACCTTTCACAACAAACATTCTTTTCTTTAATAACCTTGCATTATAACGCATTAACGAGATGGCTTTAAGAGCCCTTTGATTATTTTAGTCTAATGTCGCATTGGCGAATTGTTAAAAAATGATTATCAGACAAAGTTATGAATAGAAAATACACTGGGATCAACAAAATTTTGTGAAATCAGGGATCAAAATTTTCATCACTTTTGGGATCAGGGATTAAAAATTTGCGTAAAAATACTAGTCTCCTACGCAGCCGTCATTTGTGTCGTCACGCAACGCTCCTCCCCACTAACGGCTGCTTAAACCTGGACCACATTCCTTTCCCATTGTGTTTGAGTTAAATTCAGCGAACCAATCATGTATATCAGCAAAATGAAAATGACGTCGTTTTCGCGCAAAAACAGGCCGGTGGTTTCCGATCGCAAATTACACTAACCGCAGGAATGAGTAATGAACTGATCCTAAGTAGCAAATAATTCCTACTTTTAAAAGCAGCTACTACTAATCTTGCAACTTTTTTAAAGTGAACCAAATAAACTCTATTATTTTGCCAAGAGCTAGTAAATAAACGACTGCATGACTACATGTAAATAATCTAAACGGCTCTGGAAAGCGTAAATTCCTCCTGTCAGTATCACAGCTAGAGATTTTTTCCTAAGATCAAAGAAACGACAACATTTTCGAAACATTTAAAACAACAGGCCTGTTATATCTTTATTTTGATCTAAAAGGAAAAATCTCTCAGACACGTACTTGGGGTAGACTTATTCTAAAGCTGGGCTGAAATGCTTGTAGCGACAATCAGGATTTGTGCTATGCCTGTCACCTTTTATAACAACCATTCTTCTGTTGAGCCATGCACGACAGAATATTCGCCTTTCTCGATCTTCGAACCAAAGGTGAAACCACGACAACGCTGTGACCCGTCTCTTCGCAAACATGGTCAAACACGAGCGGGAGAGAAAAAGCCCGTCGGCAAGTTAACAAATAACAAATAATTGTCAAAAATTATTTTTACGAATGGCCTGCTTCTGACACTGCACGAAAACCTTCATTCAGCGCCGCCATCCAACTGAGTCAACGATAAAACGCAGGCTATGATTGGACGAGTCACGCGTAGAGAATTTGGCGCGAGCGAATTCCGAAAATGGCACTGCAACTGTGATTGGCTTAAATCTGCAAAGGAATGTGGTTCAGGTTTGAGCAGCCGTTAGTGGGGAGGAGCATTGCGTGACGAGACAAATAACGGCTGCGTGGGAGACAATAAAAATACGGGATCAGCGATGAAAAAATATACCTCGTTACGACCCTGACCTGTCCCCCGCGACCTTAACCGACCTGTTTTTACGATAACATTTAGAACAAAAGGCCTGTTATATCTTTATTTTGATCTGAAAGAAAAAATCCCTCAGGAACGTTCTTGGGGTAGACTTATTCTTAAAGCTAGGCTAAAATGCTTTTAGCGACGAGCAGGATTTGTGGGCTGTCTGCTTTTATAACAATTCATTGTATCTAGTTATTTGAGCCGCATTTGAGAACTGTTTATTTTACCAGCCGGATGCGTGAACCATTAGGTCACACTTACATTTTCGCGCCAACAATATGCAAATTAAATTCGATATTGTGCAGACGAAACAAGTCGACTCGCGACTTCGTCGCTCGCTTTTCGCAACTTCGTCGCGCTCTCGTGGGCTTCGCAGTCTACTTGTGGCAAGTCTAATTTTTGGCGCTCATTTATTTCAAAGTCATTCATCGTGTTCTGAATTCTGGTGATCTTATATGGTCAAATAAGGGTCAATAAGTAACTCTTCCCGTATCACAAGTGGGTTGGGTGATTAGGTTTGGGTAAGAATTTTTTTCTCCAAACTTTTGGCGGTGGAATTTTTTTTCCTGACATGCAACGGTGTCGAATTTTTTTTTTCAGCGTTATAGCCATGCAAGATTTTTTTTTTAAATACAATTTTTTTCTTCAAAATCAAGGATGTGTGGACATAAGTTTAACATAAATGCTTGCCTATAGGAAAACCACATTTAACACAACTGTGTCACATTTAACACATTTAACACTTACTGCTCTGCGTAAAATGCCATTTAAATTAACATTATTAGAATTTTTGTTCTTTGGCTTTTAATACCAAGATTATAAATGTACCAATACAGACCTTTAATAAATGCCCTTAAACTTTCTCCATTTTCTATATCTCATTTAAGGTTAACTTTTTGACATTTGGCATAAATGTACACTGTATGGAGAACCCATCCCCATTGCTGTATGTTCAGATGGTTATTTCCCTGAGAGATTGGTGTATTTTTGTCTTGAAATAGGTTACAAAGTAGTGACAGGCCTGCACGACTCCCGCTGTTCGCCAATGTGATGTTCTCGCCTTTAGAGTTTCGCTATAACGAGTATGTCTTAAAGCGATTTCCCTCTTTTATAGGAGATAATGGGAGGCTCTTTATATATCTCCCTGCGCAACAGTTGGTTCTGTATGAAATGCCTTTTATCCATAAGGATTTTCTTTAAATTGGACACCGCTGGTGATATTGCGTGACAAATGGTAGAATTTTCTTGTATCCTTTCGAATTTCATTTCTTAGAGGACTTTATGAACCAGAGTATATGGATACCCTCTCAAATGTAGGCGTGATTTCAATTTTCTTATATTCTCTTCAAACGTTATTTTGCGTACGTCGAGGATAGACGTTTCTTTAAATCTATCACCTTTGTCGACGCACGTATCCAAGAAAATAGTTAAATTTCTTTCTCTAAGATTTCAGTCGTTAATGTAATGGTTTTGGTGATATCTGTTAGCCTGTTCAATGAACCCATTTATTTCCTCTATGTTGGTGTTCCACAAAGGGAACACGTCATCGATATATCTTAATTCAGGGAACGCGTAGCATATTTTGTATTGGTGGGGCTAGCTCGCGCATAGAATGAGCTCAACGAGCGCCGAACGCGCAAGCTTATCTAGGGGCTCCGGGGGTATGCTTCCCCGGAAATTTTTAAAATTTAGAGCTTCTGAAATCACCGGAAACGTGTTTATTTCTATCAATCCTAAGAAAATTTTGTCAAATTTTTATCACCATTCTGTTAGTTTTTTTTTGCACAAAAACGTACATTTAAAACATAATTATAATATGGTATGGCGTTCATTCAAAGTGAAAAAAGCTTAATATTAAAGCCAGTCCTTAATTTATGTTCTTTTACCATTTAAAGTGGATTTTACCAAACAGAACAACTTATCAAAAAAAAAAAAGAAATGTCTTAAAGTTCTCGCGTTGGACCTATTTCGGGTTCATGATATGCTAGTCCAGTTAGTGGGCTATATGAAGAAGGTCAGCGTCAGTAAATGATCCAATGTTACGTTTGCGGCTATCATTTCGACTGACAAATTCGCTAGCCACATCAATTAACAAGTCGCCAGTGTCAGTTCTTGTCTTGTGCGTATTTAAGATCCACTTATGTCCAGAAATGCACGTAACTCGGACCTTGGGCACTTCATATTACACACAATTATTTGTAATTTTCATATGACTTCATGTTTGACAGAATTGCTTGTTAAGAGCGACTCTCTATACGGACCGAGTGAGATTGAAAAAATGTGGCACAAGGTTGGAAAAAATGGACCCTTGATATTTCGTCCAGAGATAACCTATGGTATGCTAAGAATCGTGATATAAGTCTTAGGTTCTAGAGTTTTTACATTTTTGAGAAAATTACAAAAAACCGTCGACAGCCCGTGAAACCGAAAAATCACAGAAATGAGGTCAAATTTCATGATCAGATAATCGAACTCGCGTGAAGGCGCATAGCAAATTATGGCTTTCCGTAGTTTATAATTTTATTTAGGAGGTATTGCTAAGCTGCTTTGATGATATTTTAGACTTGCAATTGTAATTCCGAATTCCTGGAGAGCAAGCGAAGAGAACCGAAATTTCTAGACTTTGAAAATCAACAATTACATACCGTTTCCAAACATCTCAAAACATACTCGGTATTATGTAGAATTCTTTCAAAATTCAATTCTAGCAAGTACAAGAGCTGTTTTTGAACGGGATATAATTTTTTTCTTGGCAAAAGTTATTTCTGAGGCGAGCGGCCCCATGCAAGTTGACCCAATTTGACCTTTCGAAGAGATTTTGTTTAACCAGGAAATGTAAACAATTCGACTAGCCTTAGCTCGCTTTCTGAGCAAACCATTGAAAAACCCTGCCATTTCTCATTAAAACTACCCAGTAAACCTGAGATAATACTTCGATGACAGCTTACCTTCCAAATGGGTGTTTGAAGGCAAATAATTTTGACGTTCTCAGTTAATTTCTCCATTGCTTTCTTGTTGCCGCGCTTTATAATTTGGGGTCATATCTTAACATCGAGCTTGTTCGCCGGTTCCAGGCTAAGCTTGTGCAACACTTTTCCGGAAAATCAATCCATATGTTTCAATATCTACCTCACAGTGAGCAACCTCTTGATATTCATTTAGTTTCTTGTATAATAAAAAAATTCCTAAGCGCAAGACGTAAATCTCGGTCTAGTGAGTGTAACGCAATCCTTCCTTCGTCACTTCCGGACCAGGTGATTAATATTTTTTCTGACGGGGGAGGGGGAAAGAAGTTTTCAAACAATTTCTTTTTCTTGTTGATGTTGCACGCAAATGCATTTAACGGTTCATTGCATGTTCACTGCAACAATTTAATTAAGATTTTCCATCATGATATACACAACATACATAAGACTTTTCATGTCTTTTGTTACAAATATTTAATACAGTAATTCACTCAATTGCTTTCGCTCAAAATACGTTTTTCTTTTAAGTTAAAACGGGACAACTTCCCGTTTTTCTCCTTAGCGCACTCAGCTATTGCTCTGCTCAGCGGATAGTGGAAAATAGCTAAGAGTTCGTAACCACACCCTATTCACTCTCCCTAGTCCCCTAACCCACCCTTGTGCTAACTTTGAATTTAAAATGAGTGAAAACAAAATGTATTTAGGGTAAAGGACGGCCCATTCCATTTTTTATTAAAATGGGGGGGGGGGGGGGGGGGGGGGACTGGAAGATTATGAAAACATAATTTCGAGAGCGCAAGCCGGAAAACAAATTTCCTGCAGAGTGCAAACTTATATAAACCCCCTGCAGCATCTTAGTGACATGGATTCTAAGAAGAAAAAGTCTGTATGACAGTGCTTCTACGATTGACGTACGCTTAGGTTAGGGCTTGGCCTGGTATTTGGGTCGTGAAACTGAAGAACGTATCCCTATGATTATCCTCCTCCCATCCCCCTACCCCACCCTTGTGCTAACTTTGGGCTTTACTTATCCTAGCCTGCGTAGCAAGCGTTCCCGTACGAACGAAATTTTTCCGCATTCTGGCCGCGCGAAAATTGGGGCGAGAGCAAAAAAATCGGCGGACGGGGGTGGGAGTGGGGAGATGAGGGAACGCTTGCCTGCAAACCCCACGATTTTGAAAAACGCCGTTCGTCCACGAACGGGGCTCCTGATTGGTGCGGTGTGGTCACCTTGAGTGACAGGTTTGACAGGTAGCTATCAAATTGTCACGCAAAATATTTTGAGCGTGACTTGCGAGATCAAAATGGAGCTCGGAGAACATGTGAAAGATTTTGAAACGTGTTTGACCGAAGTTTTGTCGGAGCTGAGCGAAGCGGGGGCTTGCTTTTACTTTGAAAACGGAACAAGAAAGGGCAATGCGCCATCTTTTTAACGGCAACGATTTAATGGCCGTATTGCCAACAGGATTCGGCAAGAGATTTATTTTTCAGTTGTTTGTTATGATGTGCGGAGTGCGAAGTAAAAGGCAAGGAGGTACAGACTATTCCAGTATTATTCAGTGTTATTTCTCGATTGCAAAGCATAATCGGGATCCAATCGAAGAGGTAAATTGTATGGGGATGACGGTGTGCGATTTAAATGAAAAACTGAACTGCTTGGACGATATACACAAAGGGAAATTTGGAAGAACGCACATATTTAATTAGTCAAAGTTACACAAGGATTTCCGCGCTTAAATGTAAAGGCACGGAAAGAAAACAATACGTACCTTATTCCTCTATTAATAATAGGCCAGGAAATGTTTTTCTTAGACTTGAGTAGACCCGTTGAAAAAAAATATCGTGGTTTAGTTTGACTGTTGTCGTCCATGCCGGTTTGTAGCGGAGCACTTGCCAGGCCCAAGGCCTGGCTGCGCAGCTCCATACTCATAGAACCTACGCCGTCATTTTTCATGGTCATGGCTAGCGGAATATTTCGCGGGCGCGTGTCCGTCCGTCTGCCCGCCCGCCGTGTTGGAACAACATCCGGGATCTTGAAAGCAAGGCTTTGTTTTTCGCGCGGCCACACAGCCGTGAGCTCGGTAAACACTTTAGTTGTTTTGTTGTGTCTAGCGGAGAATTAAACTCGTTATTTTCCTGCATTTTTTCGCGGTTTGCTACTCAAGACAGGTATACTAATTAAGGGATACTCAGAAGCCGCTTTAGTGGAAAAAGACGAGCTTTCAGGGATAAAATCTTGCTTCGAGGAACTTCATGTGTTACGTTTTTGTCAATGCGGGAGATGTTTGTTTCCTACGGATTTCAGAACCAGAAGCGGAGATTTGAATTTCCAAGCAAGCGAGGAACTTAAAGGTAAAACAGATTACAGTTTTCGATGAGAATTTATGTTGATATCAATCTGTGAGTGACTTTTTATTAGTGTTATTGTTAGTTTTCGAGAATTGATTTTAAAACGTGCTTAAATTCAGTTGTATCGATCTCTTGAATTTCATCGAAGAAAGCTTAAAATTAAATGGTACGCGTTTTGCTTTTAAACGTAAACTAATCGAGATTTGAATAAATTTTTTCGAAAGAAGATTGTGTTGTCCATTTTTATGTGTTTGTTCATTCATTAGATAGATTGAAAAGCGATTTTATGTAAACAAAACAAGACTTTGATTTTATAGTACAGTTCTATCTTCACTCGCATCGCCTTATGCAAATATGTCACGTTGTGTATTTTTGCAATTTTTGATTTTCAAATCAGTTTCTCGGGCAATTTTTGACAAACATAAACTGTATTTTATTCGGAAACTAATGGTACTAGTTATTCTAGACAGAGAAAAGTTGTTTTTGTGAACTTTTGTACGGTCTATAAAAATGTAATGTACAGACGGTCGCGTAATACTGTTTTTGAGAATTGCTAAAATTGAAAATAGCCCGTTCGTCAATCTTAATTCTTGTGCTTCCAACCTTTCACCTTAGTTAAGTTTCACCTTAGTTAAGCTTGTTCAAAGTGCGACGCTGTTTGGCTTGGGCTATGTATATATATTAGTGATCGGTAAATTATGCCTTTTTTAAATTAGTTGGATCGTTGGATGGATACAAAAAAGGCGAGTCAAAAGCCAAATAATACCCAAATCCAGTCATTAAGGTTAAGACTTTCTCAAAAACTTAATTGACTCCAATTGACACCACGATTTCATCCCAAATTTTAAAGTTGAAAGTGATCTATTTCGGCGGCTGTTTGTTTATATCGGCGTTGAATTGAAAGTGGCAAGTGTGGGAAGATATATTTGCATTTGTGGACCGATTTGAGTTTTATTTTGGTTACAGCAAAATATAAGATGAAATGAAGCTGAATGATTAGTGCTCCTACCATAGAAAAGTCAGAAAATAGCGAGGAAAGCAAAGATTGATTTTGAACTAGAAATAAGATAACCGTAAACAAACAGAAGTAGTCGCGCGCCGAGTAGTTGAGCTGAGAAGTGTTATCTTTTTATTAGCAGGAATAATTTCACCGGCTCTGTTAACCGGTGTTGGATTCAATAAGTCAAAGCAAGCAAATATACGGATATTTCTTCTAATGTAAGTCGGCATTGTGTTGAAATGGCGAGAAGGTTTATTGATTCCATGAATCTGTGAAGCCGTTTACGAATTCGAAACGTTTTATCCTTTGAAGGAAGTAAAGTTCTACATCCGGTAATATGTAATTGGCTTATTTGTTGACAAGCTGTCAATCGGCAAATGAAATCAACCGTGACAAATAGGTGGGCGTTTTTCAAAATCGTGGGGTTTGCAGGCAAGCGTTCCCTCATCTCCCCACTCCCACCCCCGTCCGCCGATTTTTTTGCTCTCGCCCCAATTTTCGTGCGGCCAGAATGCGGAAAAATTCTTTCGTACGGGAACGCTTGCTACGCAGGCTATACTTATCCCGTTTGCAACGACATTTTTGACAGTACTCCTCAATATTAATCTGGAGATGTCTTAACTGATTCCACGATCCGTAGTACGGGATTTGCGGACGTGCTTCGACAGCTGGGCTGGTATACGGCAACGCGCCAAACCCCTTCGCCACCCAATGCCCAGCAAAGAACGATGAGCGGGATAAATATCCATGTCAGAAATATTGGAAGGGAAACTGAGGGCCTCTTCATATGAGCCTGGTTGACCGGGATGGCCCGCGTACCGGGACGGATTTCGCCTTGGGTTCATATGAGAAAATTCAGCCCGGTTTCCGAGATGAGAAAAGGCCAAAGATCCTGGGGACGAGTTTTTTGCTTTAGCTTTCTCTTCTTTTGAAAGTGTGTCATAATCATCCGGTAAATGGCAAGCAACCACAGACCCGAACATGAACTCTTCGTCGATATGAAGCTTCGCCATCTCCACTCGCAATTCCTGGTATTGAATTTGCTTGTCCGCGTCGAAATCAAGGCTTCTGTACGCCATTTTAGACTTGTAGTTAAGTAAACAGTCGATCAATTAGCTGACCATCTCTGTTTGCCAACGGAACTTCCTAGGAATCGAGAGAGAAGAACATTCCTCACTTCCCGCCATGTTTACCAACCGCGCTGCTACGTCATCGACCATGTAACGCATGCGCTGTTGTGAAGAATTCGTCCCGGTAACCGGGATGAAGTGTTCATATGGCAAAATTTTCCAGCCCGCTTACCGAGATCCCGGTTGGAAAAACCGAGATCTCGGTAACCGAGCCAGCCCGCCCTCACATATGAACACATCAAAAATTTTACAAAGGATTTAAAGGAAGGCGAGATCTCGGAAACCGAGCCAGCCCGGTCAACCGGGCTCATATGAAGAGGCCCTGAAAATGAAGACCTTGCTAGAATCAGTTCCACTTCAGTGTCTACACCGCTGCCGGTCATCAGCCCTAGGGAGCTTTTGTGGCGTGATATATCTTTGTTACAAGTTAGCAAGGGAACTAAATCTTGGACTTTAATAAGTGCCTCGAGGGTCTTGACCGCATTGGCCACTAACTAGCCGCTGAAACGAGCAATTTCTCTCCATTTTCCAATTTTTCAACCGATGACGCGGAGCAAATGACTCAATTTCGGCAGAAGTAAACACATGCGTCCTAATTACTCGGGATGCCGAATTGTAAATAATGTTTGATTTCAAAGTGTTTTTTTTTACAAAAGTGAGCGTTCAAGGTTACATAATACACTTCAAAAGACCTAAACTCAATTTCCTGCACATATCTTTATAAAGTTGTAAAGATTTTAATCCAGTGAAGTTTGTCCGCGTGCTTCGCTTATCGGGCGAGCGATCGAAAAGTTCGATTTTATAAGATCACAGCTCGAACGCCGTGAGAATTCTATATTTAGAACTTTTTTAGAGGTAAACAAACATTTGCCACAGATCTATTTGCGTTTGGTAATTATTTGTTTTAAACTTAGATCTCTCTCGATGGCAACTCTCAAAACAGTTTTAGCAGACGCGCATGTATTTGCGGCACGCGATTACTAAGATGTAAAGATTGCGTGACATCGATCTGGATCTATTTTTCAGTTCAATTCGTTCCTTCACTTTTTGCCGCTTTTCATTAGAAATATTCAATACAAAACTCAATAGATACCCAGAGGATGCTTTGTATGCAAGACATGGATCCAGGTCCTGCAAAAATATTGTACAAGCTAGAGAAAGGTGACACTTAGAAAATGCCGTAGCCGTATGAAAAGGCCGGTGGCTGAGCACGGCAGCAAGACACAGGAAAATTAGCGAAGAACATCAAAGTTATTTGCCTTCAAACACCCATTTGGAAGGTAAGCTGTCATCGAAGTATTATATCAGGTTAACTGGGTAGTTTTAATGGGAAATGGCAGGGTTTTTCAATGGTTTGCTCAGAAAGCGAGCTTAGGCTAGTCGAATTGTTTACATTTCTAAGTTAAACAAAATCTCTTCGAAAGGTCAAATTGGGTCAACTTGCATGGGGCCGCTCGAATCAGAAATAACTTTTGCCAAGAAAAAAATTATATCACGTTCAAAAACAGCTCTTGTACTTGCTAGAAATGAATTTTGAAAGAATTCTACATAATACCGAGTATGTTTTGAGATGTTTGGAAACGGTATGTAATTTTTGATTTTCTAAGTCTAGAAATTTCGGTTCTCTTCCCTTGCTCTCCAGGAATTCGGAATTACAATTGTAAGTCTAAAATATCATCAAAGCAGCTTAGCAATACCTCCTAAATAAAATTATAAATTAAGGAAAATCATAATTTGCTATGCGCCTTCACGCGAGTTCGATTATCTGATCATGAAATTTGACCTCATTTATGTGATTTTTTGGCCTCACGGGTTGTCGACGGTTTTTCGTAATTTTCTCAAAAATGTAAAAACTCTAGAACCAAACACTTATATTACGATTCGTAGCATACCATAGGTTATCTCTGGACGAAATATCAAGGGGTCCATTTTACCGACCTTGTGCCGCCCCTCACGCGGTGGTTAGGGAGAGTAGCTCTTAAGATTGCAACATTGTTTAATCTCTGTTGGGTCATCTTTGCTCGCATTCCGTTTGCAACGCCAATTGCCCATCCACGGATGGAAACGAAACTTCGGTCGCTAACTTCTGATCGTCTAAACTCAATTGTCAAAGAACATACTGATATAAAAAATAACGCGAACACTTAGAGACATGTTGAATTTGATCGAAATGGATGCGATTACAAAACACGTGATACTACAGAAACATGGGACAACAGAAAATTCGCATAATGCTTAATGGGTACAGTAGCCATTAATCATTATGCGAATTTCCTGTGTTGTCCCATTTTATCAGTGTTATGAAACAATAGTTGCGTTATACATGTAACTGTTTACTTAAGACAGTTGTGTCATAGTCGGCATTGTTGTGGTCAGTGTAAATGTTGTTGAGCGAAGCAAATAAAAACACTTTTGGTTTACTTTTAACACAAAGATTAGAAGTACTTTTCGAAATGCAAAAAAGAAAAAATTCCCGGCAAAATTATTGGTGGGGCTATAGCTCACCCAGCCCCACAGCTCCGCGGTCGCCCTTAAGATTTCGGTCTCAACTGCTGCCATGAAAATGTTGGCAAAAGCCACTGAATTTTTGTTTTCATAGGGGTGCCATGTGCAAAATGCGGTAAAATGTTAGTCATTTGACTATACTTTGATTTACAAAGTGTATATAAGGTGCCAAACAAATTTCAATGCATTGGCATGGAAAGACCTTGGTTGGATATTTTTTTCTTGCTCGAGATCGGTGTAGGAATTTTTTTCCCCCGAGGTATTTCCTTGCAAGATATTTTTTCCCTCAAAATGAGTCTGCGGGATATTTTTTTCTGAAATCACCCAGCCCCCGCCCTCCCACCCCTCAAAAGTCAAATGGTCGGCCCCTTACGAAAGACATCAGGGCAGACACTGAAAATCAATTCTCACTATCTTTTGCCGTTTCTCGCGTGGGATGATTTTCACGCGTGCTCGCGTTTCGCTCGTTCTACTATCCCTGAGGGAAAATGAGGGACTACTTGCAGTCTACTAAGTCTCAAGCTGTTGCAGTGCTATATTTTTCTGACTTTTCTGTCTTTTCGCGACAAAATTATCAACAAAAACAAAGGATATTTATTTAACAAATATATGATTTTATGTACTGTAGCAGTGAATCTGTTCTGCGGCTTCCGGTCAGGTGGTCGTAAGGAGATACCCTTACTAGTCACACTATATCAAGGCGCGGATGGTTCATTTGGTCCTCTTTGGCCTAGAACATCCAACTGAGTACTGTGCTACGTCCATCATTCAAGGGAATCTCTCTATTCCCAGCAAACAGAGCGTAACCAAGGCAACAATACTAGCAGTTTAATAAAATTAATTACTAAGGCAATGGGGCATAAGGAAACTTTAGATAACTTAGACGTTCGCGTGATCGCCAAGAGAAAATAAAAAAATCATCAAATGATAACATGACATGACAGTTCAAAGCCATCCATTTAATAAATTCCCTTCAAAAACCGCGACAAAACTACCAACAAAAACAAACAATCTTTATATAAACTACAACCTACATGTGTACAAACGATTTTCTTAAAGTCTGAAATCTGTTTCTGCAGATCGGCTACGTTTACACTGTTTTTCTCTACAATGTTTCTCCAGCATACTCTCAGATCGCTTATTTTAAAATGCTTGCTTTGTCATTCAATTCAGAACAACAAAATTTTACTTGTATACGAATAGAACTGTAGAGAGAATTGCAGCAAACAAGAAATAGTTTGACTAAATCTGCAAAATCACGAGGTTCCTTGCATACTCATAACGAGCCAGAGTGATCCGGAAGTTAAAAAAACCGTAATGTCTGGTTGCTATGAAGTGACATCATAGGCCTGCTTAGCAGCCGTCATCGCATATGATTTGCGGTTTCCGGATAGCTGCAGCGTTTGACAATTAATCCTTGTACGTTAACAGATTGTGTACAAACTCCTGTGGAGGTCAGCCTGTCATTTTTGAGGGGTTCGACTGCTTTTTGACATTTTAGGGGGTTGGATTTCAATAAAAAAAAAATATGAGAAGAGCGGGAAAATTGAGTCATCCTTCCCGCGAGTGCATCGATGGTGTCTTTGACATTCGACGATTTGAGCTGCCTACGGTAAGAGATTTGAGAGACTGGTTTGTTCTAAATTCGAAGATATGCGGCGTTTCTACCACGGTTCAGCTTGCAGCGTAAAACAATGGCGGCTTTTTTTTTAACGGAGAGTTTACAAGGACGATCTGGATGTTGCTGTTGCTCGGCTTAATTCGCCATTCAGGTAACGTTCTATATCCTTTCTGTGTCACTCAGGAATATGATGAAAATTAATTTTGGATATTAAACAACCAATATTTTGAGACGCACATGGAATCTAGGCAAATGTTATATATCCTCTCTGGTTCACCCAGTTTTGAGTCCTGGCATCGCCGTATGCCTGAGCGCTCAAGGGATATATAACATTAATCAATATTTTGTGACCTACGTGAAATCTAGGCAAATGTTATATATCCTCTCTGGTTCACCCAGGTTTGAGTCCTGGCATCGCCGTATGCCTGAGCGCTCAAGGGATATATAACATTAATCAATATTTTGTGACCTACGTGAAATCTAGGCAAATGTTATATATCCTCTCTGGTTTACCCAGGTTTGAGTCCTGGCATCGCCGTATGCCTGAGCGCTCAAGGGATATATAACATTATATTAATCAATGTTTTGTGACGTACGTGAAATCTAGGCAAATGTTTTATATCCTCTCTGGTTCACCCAGGTTTTAGTCCTGGCATCGCCGTATGCCTGAGCGCTCAAAGAAAATATAACATTAATCAATATTTTCAGACGCACGTAAACTCTAGGCAAATTGTTATATATTATCTCTGGTTCACCCAGGTTGGAGTATTTGTTGTGTGCAACAAAGCAAGCATCACAATAAAATTATTACAGCTGTTATCCCAAAAATGCTGTCAACAATAATTTCGCTTCCTATTTTCTTTGTGTGAGCCGTAACAGACAGGTAAACAGAGGAAATCCACATTTAGCAATAACCGTCTTTTATACGAACTAAGTGTTACACCGAACTTCAAGTTCAATAATTATAGAACGCCGACATGGTTGTCTTGTTTACCGCAAAACAATGTTTATATTTGTACCCAGGTCGCGGTGTTTCCGAATTACCGAATCGCTACATTTCGCTTAGCTTGAATATACCGTGAAAATTTCCGGACAGAGTTGACTTTCATACTCGTCCGCGCTGTTTAATATTCAGTCGTACAAAACCAACGAAAATCTAAATTTCTTGTTTTGCAAATATCTAAGCGGCTGACTTTTTCTGTTATTGTGCTATTTCTAATGCCAAGACCCTTTATTAAATTTATTGTGCCCATCATAAAGATACTTCATAAAAACCATAGAGTTTTTGTTTCAAAGCTACATCTCACAAGCAATTTCCTGTCAAACCGCAGCAAGATCTCTAAAACCCTCATAAAGATAATTAAAAACGTGCATGAAATGAATTTTCACGCCTAAAGATTATAACGCCTTGGTGCAAAAGTTCACGCTATACGTGGAACAGAAATAGTGTTCAGAAGGGATTTGATTACATTGGTATGCTGGAAGTTACAAGACCTCCCTCTGAGATATAGGGCAAATTGCCCTATATCTCAGAGGGAGGTCTAGCTATTTTTTGGTTGCTAAGAGCGTCTGGCTCGTTATGTTGCATATTAAAAATCAAAGCGCAATTTTTATCACCGTCAATACATTCTACCATGTACCTATATCTATTAATGGCAACAAAAGGCAAAGTCCATACTGCCTTTTCGTTCGAGAGATCGGTAATTTAAGATCAGAAGTTCATCAAATGATAACATACCAGACATACCATGAGAACTGAAAGCCATTCATTACTAATTACTGCTTTCCTCATATCTTGCCATGAGAACTCAAAGCCATTCATTTCATAAATTGAACTTACTTATTACTGCTTCCCTAAAGAATCGCGACAAAATTATCAACAAAAGCAAAGAAACTTTTGATAACTCAGACGTCAGATGTGGGTGGGCTGAAATATCTGTTTTCCGCTTAGTTGTCAATGCTTGTTAAAGGAAATATTTCACGCAGTTGTATGTTGTTATCGATATCGATGTGAAATGTTTTGGAAAGTGAAGCGGACATTGATTTTTCTTTTGTGGAGAGTTGAAAAAGAAATGGCTGCATAAGTTAATGTTATACATGAATGGGCTATTTGCGAATATATAGTAGTTCGGTCTTTTTTTATTCGAAAGTCGAGAGTTTTCTATTTCCGGTATCATGTGTTTAGTAACTATTAGGGATTAAACGGGTCTGCTATAAACCTCAAAATATAGTGTTGACAGTGTCTTCTTAACGACCCCCGGGGTCACGACCGCAGTAAAATTTCGTAAAATATTCTATTAAGATCCAAGTCTTATGCGATAGTCATATATTGGAATAGTGGGATCTTGCAATTGTTTTTTAATAGCTCCTCAGAGTTTATTCCGCGTGTAAGTGTAATGTGTTTCTCGGAGCTAGGCAGTATCTCCATTGTCAGAAGTATAGCATCATTACATCCGGTTTGAAATATTTGAATCTCCAGCATGATAGCTGTACACTCTTTCATCAAGTTTTCCGGAAAGTGACATCATGAAACTTAGCGCCCCAATTTCTCAAATTATAAAATTTGTACTAAAGTAATCAAACATGCGGGATTCCTGACCGCAGTATTTTTCAAAACCTTTTTCTGATCCGAGATACAGGCAAGGTTGTCCGTTGTTGCATTATTATGCAGTATTACTTTATTTTGTATTAAATTTTCCACCGCAGAAATATACTCGCGCAGAAAAAATTACTGGTTTTAATGATGTATATCGGCTTAACAAGAACTTTTTAACAGTGAATATATTGCTATCATAACTCCGAGGCGACCGGCACAACAGTCATCTGTATTCCCGATTCAACTCCACACACGTCCTCAAAAGAAACTTGAGACTGTTATCATAATACTGATACATTTTTACAACAACGTACAATAATTCACTCACTAGTTTTCTCGTTGTTTATGTTCATATTGGCGCCAGAACAGCAACCATATAACTAGGAGAACTATACAAACCTCCGGTCAGGAAGTAAAATTGTTTAATACCGATGCCTTGGATTTTATTTATACTTGACCAGAAATCCGCAAACATTTCCTTCCAGCAGAAATTTGAGCTGTCCCGACGCGCAAAAATTTCCTCCCGCAAAACAAATTCAGTCGGACAATCCGCAAAATTTCCTTGTGCACGGTAGCTAAACCAATAAAACTATGACGTCTTTCCCATACTATTGCATACAAACGCAAAGTTCATGCTATTTTGCTCTGCCATATCGCTCATATTAAAACACAAACTTTCCCGTCCAATTTAACTTTCTTAAAACGTCTCCATTCGTAAAAATAGACCGTGAAATTCTCAAACTGCGTTTCCCAAGAAAACGCATTTGACCTATTTTTACCATTCATGGCTTTACGACAAATGATTGAAAATTTTAAATATTGATACGTAACGTGAGATATCGAAACTAAGAACTTAAATATCTTTGCGGTGACGTAATGTGAAATATGACAAGTTCATGACAAGTTCTGACATCCCAATACCCTAGGGAAATTAACAATAGGACCGGGGGTGTTCCTCAAATATTTTAGTGACGGTATGTGACGCCCTTCTTGAAATCCTAACCGCTTTAACCAACCATATCCTCAATGCCCTAATGTAGCTTCTATAAAGAAGAAAGAAGAAATCCCCCGGACAAAAGTCCACAAAAATTTGTTAACAACTTTTGCCCCTTTTTTCGTATAATTCCGAAATCTCGCTTAATGCGCATGCGCATTAACAAGATAAAAATGGCTCCTCGGGGTTAGACGTCCCGGGTAGACAAGTCCCGGGTAGACAAGGTATCGCAGAACATTCCTGCCAATTTTTCTTTTCACGAGATTTCCGGTTGTCACTCACTAAGCGACTTAAAAAATCGCTCCTCGGGGTTAGTCGTCCCGCGTACACAAGGTATCGCAAAACATTCCTGCCAATTTTTAGAATTTTCAATCAATTCAGTTGCAGCCTGTAGGTAAAGGAACTTAAAATGTTCACCCGTAAATGGACTTCTATTTTATCAGAGGGGTAAATCCAGCCATCTCTTTTTGGTCGTATTGGAAGTTTGACTCAGTCAAAGCTTTAATTTTAGCTTGTATTCGCTACGCTTTATAGCTGCGTAGAGCTCATTTAAACCACTCATAACAAACTTTCCCGTGCAAAACGTCACGTGTTTTTTATTTAACATGATTGTGTAGATTTTATCTGTGGTTAAAACCACAGAAACAATAAATCCTAGATAACAAACAATCTGTCAGGCGATGAGGTCATAGCTCTAAAACAGTTGAAAAACAACTCTGCTATAAACTTCAAAAAGCGGACAAAGATAAAGGGTGAAATTTCTTAGCTTCGTCGAGCGCGCACAATGTCAGCTATAAACCTCAAAAAGCGGACAAAGATACAGGGTGAAATTTCTAAAGCATATAAGACGCAAAGAGCGTAGAACGTCTCCGACACATCCACAAAGGAAACAAAAAGAATAAAACGCAAACAGCGTAGAACGTCTCGCACACATCAACTTAAAAACAAATTTGAAAGATTGATACCTAACGTGAGATATCGAAACCTAATAAGAACTGTAATACCTTTGTGGTGACGTAGCGTAAGACATGACAAGTTCATGACATTTCAATACCCTAGGGATATTAACAATAGGACCGGGGGTGCTCCTAGTGGCGGTATGTGACGCCCTTCTTGAAATCCTAACCGGTTTAACCAACCATATCCTCAATGACCTAATATAGCTTCTATAAAGAAGAAAGAAGAAATCCCCCGGACAAAAGTCCACAAAATTAACAATGAACCTTTGTTAACAACTTTTGTCCCTTTTTTGTACTGATTCCGAAATCTCGTTTGCGCGCATGCGCATTAACGAGATAAACGAGAACCCGCACATATAGAGTGTCACGCTGCGTCACGCATTTGCCGTTCTTTTGTCAGATAAGGCGAGTATCCTGAGTTTAATCTTTCAAATTTAACCTCGATTCTGCGCCCAGATTGGCCAACTTTTTATGAAACTCCTGTTTTATCTCTTTCCTAAGTTGGCTTTTTATTTTCTCAACATCAGGCTGCTGTGGCTGGCTTGGTGTTTTGCTATTGCCATAGCGAATAGCGGTTTTGAGGTCGTGATATTTTTGTAGTTCACGAATTATGAGGTTAAATTCGCCATCTGTGATTTTATTGTCTTTGAGGCTCTTTGAAACAAGATCACAAACAGTGCTGTGTTTGGTAATAATGGCGAGCGTATAAATCTGTTCATGTTTCTTTACTTGGTTTGAAGCTTTTTACTGAATGCAGTTAAACCAGTAGATGAAATGCCGGTCAAAGCAGCGACGCCTCCAATAGGTACACTAGCGAAAGCACCAATACCAGAGACTGTTGTTGCTATTCCAGCTGAAGAAACTGAAACCAGTTAAAGAGCCCAAGCCAATAGCTGAGCCGTGGACAATGGTAAAAGCCTTTTTATATTTTTTTGCTACTCGACGGTAGTGATCAGCTTCGTTCTCCAATTCTTTTTGAACATCGGAGATTTTTTGTAGGCGAAAGTCATCAGCGGCTGGCGCTGGCAAATGCGGGTAGGGGTTTTCAGTATGACTGTATTCGGGAACTGATGGTGGTATGAGCCATGGCTTATATATAATTATATACATTTTTAATTTATTTCTAGTTCAAATTCGGGCGGAAAGCCATTGTAATCAAAGACTTCGCCGTTCTCGTCACGAACGTATTCGCATGTTGTTGTGCCGTTTGGTAGTAAACTTTCAAGAAATGGCCCTCCTTTAATGTCAAATCGGGCCAAGACAAACAACAACAACAAAAACAATACATTACTTTCATAATGTCCAGTTCGAAGAAGAAGAAAAAAGAAGGTCCTGAGCAGGACTTGAACTCAGGTCTCTCCCGACTGTCATTGCCGGCACCAAACCACGCGACTATCGTGATACACATTTAGGCGGGACTAAATTTAATTATATCAAGGTATATACGCATCAAAACGCGTTTCTCGGTTGAAAAATCCTTTAAGATCGATTTTAATATTGCATTAAAGACTCCACATGCGAAACATCTTTTTAAAAGCTTATTGTTGTTTATATTCGTTTACAACAAATAAGATATTGTTATCGCTGAATTTTCGTTGTTCTTGTTACGAAACGCATTCGTAACAAAGCATTACGTCACTAAGTTTACAGCTGATGGAAGGAGCGAGTGAGTGAGTGAGAGAGTAAATGAAGTAGCCACCGTTACCGATAACCCGTCCATTACACTTGCGCGTATTCACGGGTTAAAAATGTACCGGTAATACTGTCGTTTATTGTTTCAACTGTTACGGAAGAGGGCGCGGTTAGCGAAGGTTTAAAGAGACGGGGGGGGAGGGGGGAAGGGGGAGGGGGAGGAGTTAATATATTTCGTTTTCCAAACATAGAGTTTATTAGAAATGGAATGGGGGAGGGGGTCTTAATAGAGGTTTTACAGTAATTTCCATTACCTTCATCTATCTCTGATTGATGAAATGACGGACCGTCTTCTGTTCCAGCTCTGTAAACAGTGAATGTAGTGTTTTCTTCTGTTTTGCAGCTCTGTCTTCCAGCAGGAGCCGATCGGATCCTGGATCCACTAAACTCTGAAAAAAAGATTTAACATTTTGAAATCAGAACCTTTGTGAAAGAAAAAAAATCTAAAAATGACTCCATATACAAATTTGTTGAGAACTTTAAGAAAGCATCAATTTTCATTATGTTAAAGAACCACTTGGCTTTTACGGCTTATTTTTTTCACCCCAAACAAAAGCTACTCATTCCTCTATTAAGACGAGGGGTTGGTGGGGGGTTGGGGGGGGGGGGTTCGTTTTCCAAACATAGAGTTTATTAGAAATGGAATGGGGGAGGGGGTCTTAATAGAGGTTTTACAGTAATTTCCATTACCTTCATCTATCTTTGATTGATGAAATGATGGACCGTCTTCTGTTCCAGCTATGTGGACAGTGTACGTAATGATTTCTTTTGTTTTGAAGCTCAAAGTTCTAGCAGGAGCCGATCGGATCCTGGGTCCACTAACTTCTGACAATAGATTAAACATTTTGAAATCAGAACCTTGTGAAAGAAAAAATCTAAAAATGACTCCATATACAAATTTGTCGAGAACTTCAGGAAAGCATCAATTTTCATTCTGTTAATTAACAGAACCACTACTTGGCTATAACGGCTTTTTTTCACCTCAAACAAAAGCTATTCATTCCTTTTTAAAATTTTATTGATTCGTTTCATCAAGAGAATATAATTGGACAGAGAGGGAGTCTCCCAGTCATGCCTTTGGGATATCTTAATTGCAAAAACGTTATTTTTAGTAACAATGCGGACCATGCAGAAACATTTTCCGGTGAGCTGGTTGACTTCCGGAACACTCGCTTTCGTGAATAAGCGAGTCAAAGCGAGGCGGAGTCAAAAAATTAAAAAAAATGGCGACCATCGCGAAAGTAAAATGGTCTTGTTTGAGCAAAATAACGTTATGTAGTACCACAGCGGCTGGATACACAGATCTTCATCTTTCTTTATACACAAACTGTTGCAACTGAAGCAGTAAAAAGAGGGCTGGACAATTCAACTTACTGGACAGATGCCAATCAACCATCCACTCCAATGTCTTGTAAGCGTCGTTTCTAAAAGTTTGAAGTCGCTTTTGCTCGATCGATGGCCAGCTCATCCAAACTTTTCAGACATGAAATAGTTGCATACTGTAGAATTCAAAAGTTGTCATGTTTTTGTAGCTGAAGGATAGATGACATCATAGATGATGCTCTCCTGGGACTGAATCACTTTTTAGGGATTTTAACACGGCAAGGAGTTAAAAACGCTAAAACCGGTTCGCATGCATGCATGGATTTGTTTGCTATAAGCTTACGTTTGGAAGGACTTTGCCAGGAAAAAAATAATTCCATGGAAAATGAATATAGTAGTAAAGTTATGTTGAGGTCAGCTACCAAGAAACTCTAAACTGATGAGAGGTTATTTAGAGACAAAATGTAAGTAAGATTTCTGGAAAAGTGATTGAATTTTATTTTTTTCGATAGGGCGCGTGTTTTAAGTTTAAGCTTGAGCTTAAGCTTAATCGTATAGTTAGTTTTCATCTATACTTGGATTATATACTTCGAAAAAATCCAGTAGACTTGTATTATTTTATTTTTAAAAAGGGAATAAATAAAACACACTTTTCTAGTGGTCACCTTAATAAATTCATTGAACTTTGTGATAAAAGGCCACCATTTCTTTTTAGCAGACTCGCAAGCGGCATCGATCCTCTGTTTGCCAAATTACAGCTTAACCTCAGTTTAAAGGATTGCTAAACACGGTATCACGACGTCAAAAACTTTAATGGTATACTCAAGACTAAATATAAAAATGCTTAAATGCTGCAAAAATGTTCAAATACTCAAACGCAAAAAATAAAAATACAGTACATCACTTTCATAATGTTCAGTCCGAAGAAGAAAGAAGAAACAAAAAAAAAAAAAAAAAAAGAGAACGGCCCGAACGAGATTCGAACCTGGGCCTTTCGGCTGTAAGTCCGTGCCTTACACCACTCGACTACCATGACCACTGACTGATAAATTTTATTACTTGAAAGTAGATAACCATTAAACGCGTGTCTCAGTTGAAAATTCCTTTTAGATCGATAAAGACTCCAAATGCGAAACATCTTTAAGCTTATTGTTGTTTTTATTCGTTTACACCAATTTAGTTATTGTTATCGCTGGATTCACGCTGTTCTTGTTACAAAACGCATTCGTAACAGAGCATTACGTCACTAAGTTTACAGCTGATGGAAGGAGTGAGCGAGTGAGTGACTCATTTGCATATCTGTCGCCGTTACCGATAACCCGTTCATTACGCATGCGCGTATATTCACGGGTTAAAAATGGATCGGACATCTTCATTCGCTTTGTCCAAGTTATGTTTCATAAAAATCAATTAGTTGTTTTTTTGAACGTTGCTTTGATTCGATTATAACAGCTGGTCACTGAGAATTTTATTAAGGATTTAAACTAGCCTATGAACAGGCTTCTTTTTGGGGAATTGGGTTAGGTTTAAATCGGCGAGGGAAGCGAGCCGAGCGCGGACCGGGGAAGAGGGAAAGGCGGCGAAGCCTGTGGACTCGCCTTTGATGCCGCCGTTCCGCCCCCTAGTAATTATCTTATCACTGTCAACAAGTTAATTACAGCCATGCTCCGTCACGCGTGACCAGTAGTTTTGAAAATTGAATGGAGTTTTCAAGATTTAAATACGCGTCGGTTTTGAAAATTCATTCCGAGATTCGGAATTTCCGTGAGAATTTTACCGCATTTTCGGAAACAAAGAGCAACAAAATATCATTTTGTTTGAAATGTTACATATCCGAACAATATTAGGTTTTTTTTATGCGTGCAGTGAATTTTCCGTTAATTCGTGACTTTCAAAGTGTTTTCCACAAAGATCTTCAAGGTTTCATTCAAATCTCGGACGTTGCAAAGAAATATTCAAATGTTCATTTCATTCTCTAGATTACTGGTCACGCGTGAAGGAGCATGGCTGTAATATGTCAACAAGTTGTCATGTTTTATTCGGTTGAATGCATCGGTAGGAGTACAAAAATAGACAGGCTAAACACGACTCCCACTATTCGCAAAAAGTATTTAAAAAGCCTAAAGTATAAAGCTTTCCCAGTTCAGAGAGAGGCCTTAAGATCACAGTTATAAATTTGTTCTCTTCGTTGATATTGACCTTTTGATCTCGGCGGATTATAGTGTTTCCGGCCACACGGTAATAGGCATCTTCGATCCGAGTATCAAAAAGCCGTAGTCTATAATTCCACTGCAATGAAATCATGAATTCTTGCAATAATTTTTAGCTCCTTAGAAAGTTCTATAGTTAAGTAGTGTGTCTCAATGGAGCTAGGATAAACCCCCGTTCTTTTGTAATAGCGTTTGATTTGGCATCCAACAGATAATCTGCAGCATGGTTGCTGTTTTGTAAATCCAGTCGGCAAAATTCCAAAAACATCTTGCTTTTTTGCCACAGACTTTAGACACAGCTTTTGCTCTTCTTTAAGTCTTGGTATATGCAAAAACATTTCGCAACAAATCGGTAGATTCTGCATGTACCGGAGCACACATTACGTAAAACAAAAGGAACAAAGAACGACAACAATACAAATGCAAAACAAGACCAAAAATACAATACCTCACAAACAATAGAAGACCATGGATACCGGTACATGCAGAAAGACCCAACAAATCGCTCAAAGCTTTCTCAAAATCGAGATCTGAAAATTGCATGCGACGAGTCGCAATGGAATAATTATGCAAATTTAGGGCGCCAGAGATGTCGACATGTGTCGTCAATCACCGCTTACCTGTCAAAACCAAGTGATCTGACCAATCAGCTCATGATACCAGACTCTGGTATCATGGAACGGCGGCATCAAAGGCGAGTCCACAGGCTTCGTCACCCCTTCCCTCTTCCCCAGTCCGCGCTCGGCTCGCTTCGCTCGCCGATTTTAACCTAACCCAATACCCCAAAAAGAAGCCTGTTCACAGGCTAGATTTAAACAAACAACGCGCGAGTTTCAGCCGACGAAACGCAATTTTTAACTTCACAAAAATGTTTGCTGGCCGTTCCCTGGATTTTTACTCCAAAACGTTTGTTTTCGCCATTGGAGTATCGTCTGAATTTCAGTTAACAACTGCTGGGGAAAAGTCAGAAAAGTGGCCAGTCAGAAACAGTCAGAAAAGTCTAAAAAAATTGGCCCTTAAAGTTCCTTCGGACTGAGTAACATTAAACTTCAGGAATTTCTGGTTACCTTAGCTGTGACCCGGGATAAAAGACATCAAAGATATTACAAAATTCTGTCAGTATGAACCAGAAAATATGAAAGTAAAACTGTGGCCGTGGAGACATGCTGAGGCTACACTGAAAATGTAAGCCAAGATCTTGTTATGTTTGGCACGAAAATGGCGAAGAAAACAAATTTCAGAAAGTCTGAAGTGAATATTTTGGTTTACTCACGAAAGTATCGATTTTGGATCTCCTTTCCCTTCTTAGATTACAACCAAACTTCAATGAAAAATATCTTGATAAGTTCTTCAAGTGGGCCACCGTGGAAGTCTGTATGAACATCTTCTCCTCTTCTTCTTCTTTTTCCACTTGTGCTGTTCTGGCAAATCGTGGCTTCTTTCCCTCACAACGTTTCGGCAATCCTGCCCTCTTCAGGTGTCTTGTTGCGCGTTAGTTTTTCCGTCTAATGTCTATACGTTTGTCTTTGCTACACTTATATATATATATATATATATATATATATATATATTTAACAAATCGACCGCATTTTTCCATGGTCTATACTCTCATCGACCATAGAAATGACGTCATAAAATGTTCAAAACTCAAGTGGAACCACGAGCCGTTAGGCGAGTGGTTTCACTGCCAAGTGGTTTCACTGCCAAGTTTTTTTCATACATTCAACGTAATTCTCGTACGAGTCAACGGAGAATCTCCCTGACTTGTCTGTTGGAAAAATAACAAGACTTCCACGGTGGCCCACTTGAAGAAATTATCAAGATATTGTGCCAACCCCAACACGGTGGCTAGGGCGATGATAACGACTACAAGACTAAAACTCAGGGTTAACAAGACTGTGACACAGAAAGACTTACTGGAGAGATTGTTAAAGAAACAAATTGGAACAAGGGAAGTTGAGAATGCTGCGAAACGACTGTTCCGGCTTGATAAAGCACAAAGAAATATTGGATTTGTCAACTATGTCATGCAAAGAAAGGCACAGAGAGCAGACAGAGAAACGGAACACGAGAAAAAGAAATACCGTTACCATTTAAAACAACTTGGGGAGAAGATCAACAATATGGCAATCTTTGGAGAATATTGCAGAATTGCAGATGGAGAAGCCACCAGACAATGGGAGAGACAAAGGAAGATGATGAAAGAGAGAGTAAATCATTTCGAGAAGACATATAAACCATGGAAGAGAGAAGTAGAAGGACGTCTGAAGGACATATGTATTGGAGACACAGAATTAGAACAACTTGAACACCAAAGTGATGATCGAAGAAAGAGAGAAGCAGCTGTCTATGGAGACGTCGAGATTAGTGAACCAACCAGCCAGTTACTGAGAAACCAACCAAAACTTGCAGTGTGGCCAAAATTGGAGATGACTAACATCATGACTGAAGTGGAGAAAGGATGTGCCAAGAGAAGATGGGGCGAGATGAGCAAGATACAAAACGGAGATTGCGAAACGAATGAAGCCATAGATGAAACAGAAGAGGAAATGACCAGCACACGAGTGTATGACAGCAGAGAGTGCACAGCTGATTTGCGAAAGATGAGAATAACACAGTTACCTACCAACAAACGAGTAATAAGTCCTGAACAACAAGGACCAGAACTTGAAGAACACCTACAACACCTGAAAGCCAGACTACAACAGGCGACCAAATCATACATGGCTACTGAATGTGATGATAGAGGAAATCTTAAAAAAAAGGTTCTAGATGAAACAGAAAGGGTAGAAATGAAGGAAGCACTAAAATTAACAAAAGAAGAAACACTTGTTATTTTTCCAACAGACAAGTCAGGGAGATTCTCCGTTGACTCGTACGAGAATTACGTTGAATGTATGAAAGAACATGTGGAGAACGATGAGGTGATAACAGAGAAAGAGAAAGAAAAGATGGTTAGGCAACTGAA
Source organism: Cladopsammia gracilis (assembly GCA_022457155.1). Taxonomy (NCBI): domain Eukaryota; kingdom Metazoa; phylum Cnidaria; class Anthozoa; order Scleractinia; family Dendrophylliidae; genus Cladopsammia; species Cladopsammia gracilis. Next base: position 620,209 of record JAJGOT010000047.1, on the reverse strand, counting down.
TGGGCACAGCAGCATGTTAGGAAGAGCACTAGGACTGTGCGCCAATCACTGTTCTGTGGATGATGAGAGGCTTGTGTCAGCACTAAAACAAGATGTGAACATGTTACCACCGACTACTAGCGGGCTGCGAAAAGATCACAAGAAGGTCCACGAAGGACAGGAGAAGAAAGGTCCCCCTTTAAGACCAGTTTGTCACGCATCATCAGCACCAAACAACGTGTTATCATCAATCGTTGCTCCCATCATCAGAGCAGTGGCTGAAGAAGCGGAGAATAGAGCCATAGCCTCAACTGAAGAGATGATTGCAAACCTCAAGAAGGTAAATGAAAGAATAAGAGAGATAGAAGAAGGAACGAAGAGAAAGATAGGTATAGGTTTCATGGATTGCAAGGCACTATACCCATCATTATCAAGAGAGTGGGTAAAGAGAATACTCTTCGAGATGATTGAAAACACGAAAGTGAAGGTGGAAGTTGGGAACTGGAACGAACTAGCATTGTATATAGCACTCACCCACAAACAGGAAGAGATAGACGAAGCTGGACAAGGAGACATGGTCCACAAGCGGAGATTTGAAGCAGGACCAAGACCAGGCATTACAACAGCGAGGGCATTCTCCATGCCTCCAGAGACTGGAGAAGAAGATAAATGGCACCAACCAAAACACACACCAGCCACAGATGGAGAGAGGAAGAGAATGATTGCCATGGCAGTCGTGACAGCAGTTGAAGCGGTGATGTCCAAACATGTTTACAACTTTGATAACATATGGAGAAAACAATGTGACGGAGGTGCCATTGGGAACCTATTGACAGGCGAAGTAGCGAAAGCAGTAATAGCGTGGTGGACAACACAGTTTAACAACCTCTCATCAACAGCATCCCGAGAACCCATCCTCATAGAAGAATCTGACTCCTTATACGTAGACGACTACAACTTTCTATTTTACGTACTAGCACCAGGGACGAGATGGATTGAGGAAGACAAGTGTATGAAGATTGTAGAAGATCTAATAGAACAAGATAAGACTAAGGATGAACAAACACCAGAAGATGTGAGATCAATGGAAGAGATCGTTAAGATGGCGAACTCCATCTGTCCAATCTTGCAATTTACAGGTGACTGCCCAGGGGCGAATCCTAATGCAAAACTACCAATATTGGACATCTGCTGTTGGATTGACAACAACCAAGTGATCTACGAGCACTACAGCAAACCGATTGCATCGGACCTATTGATAATTCAGAGGAGTGCAATACCGGACCGCGTCAAGAGATCAGCGATCACCCAGATGGCCATCAAAGTTCTGGAAAACACTAGCCCAGAAGTACCGTGGGAAAGGAAAGCCCAACTCTTGTCAAGGTTTAGCCTCAGGATGAAGCTATCAGGATATAATGCCAGATTCAGGTTGAACATCTTTCAGTCAGCACTCAGACACTGAGACAGGAGAATAGAAATGGACAAAGCCGGAGAGAGACCCCTCCACAGAGAGAAGAACTGGATGCGTGAAGAGAGAAGAGCAGAAAAGGAAATGAAAACGAAAACGTGGTACGCTGGAAAAACGAGAGATGATGTCTACGACACGTTCCCTATCTTTTGTCCAGCTACTCCAAAGAGCAGCCTAGCTACTATTTGGAGGAAGATTGCAGCAGACTTTACAGAACAAAGTAATGGCAGAGTGAAACCCAAGATCGTAGAACAAGGAGGAACACCAATCAAGAACATACTGTGTATGAAATCACCGGCGGAGACCAACGAGTGTGGGAAAGTCGACTGTCCAGTATGTTTGAGTGGAAAATCGAAAAAGAAGAATTGTATAAAGGTAACCCAAGGAGGTGCTGGATATATCATCAGGTGTGTAACATGCAGAGATAGACAGGTGAAAGCGGTGTACCATGGTGAGACAGGAAGGACACTGTACAGTCGGCTCACAGAACATAAGAAAGGCCATCAGAAGAAGGTGGAAAATAACCCACTATACAAGCATGATCAGGAGGCCCATGATGGAGATACAGCAGAGTATAGCTACGAACCGATGGCGTTCTTTCGAGACCCGTTAACGAGACAGATAAACGAGGGGGTCAGGATTATGATCAACAGTAGTCTGGGTATGTATACCCTAATGAACCTAAAGGCTGAGTTTAGACAAGGCTCTGTTCCCCGAGTAGAGGTAGTGAGAGGACTTCGTGATTAAGGACAGATTAGGAGGACGTTCACTGATATATATATATATATATATATATATATATATATATATATATATATATATATATATAGATAAAAAGAAAAAAAGAAACAAATAAACTACGCTTTCATCCCGACAAGCCTGTTTCGTGGTTGCCCACTCGTCATTGAATCCCCTGATGAGTGGGCAACCACGAAACACGAAACAGGCTTGTCGGGATGAAAGCGTAGTTTATTTGTTTCTTTCCTCCATAAACATATACTTCGCTCTACATTAATGTATTGAGCACTGTTTTACGAATATCCAGTTCTACACTTTATATATATATATATCCACTACCACAAGTGTAGCAAAGACAAAGGTATAGACATTAGACGGAAAAACTAACGCGCAACAAAACACCTGAAGAGGGCAGGATTGCTGAAACGTTGTGAAGGAAAGAAGACACGATTTGCCAGAACAGCACAAGTGGAAAAAGAAGAAGAAGAGGAGAAGATGTTCAATGAAAAATACGCCAGTGGTGTTAACCGTATTAAAAAGAGATATCGTTTATAATTAAAATGCAAGGGAAAGGCAGGAAATTTTTTTGTGAAGTCGGACGCTGAAACTCTCGTTGTTTGTTAATACGCGAAAATAGAGTCATTTCTCTGAAATAATTTTGGCCAAATAATCAAATAAAAGCAGCCTACAGAAAAGGATCTAATCGATTCGTTTATGAAGCATAAATGTGACAAGGTGAATAAAGATGTCCATAGAATTTATACAAAAATGCAAATACAAAGCATGTAAACGGCGGCCCCCTTCCAATGAAGGCATCGATCCGCTCTTTTGAAATCATTAAGCTTATTGAAAACAAAAAACAATGGCCTGGAGCGGAATTTAAGTGTATAGTCAATGCATTTTGGCCTTAGCTACAATTCTTATTGATTGCCATTATTTTCTAAAGTAGATCATTTAAGTTTTTTGACGCCGCACGCAGTGTCAGCAAAGCTTTCTGATCTTTTGCATGTCCGACAAAGCGGAGGCCCGCAATATATATTAGCTTTATATACTAAAAAAAATGGTAGCCTTTTATCACAAAGTTCAATGAATAAATTAAGGTGATATCACTGAAAAACTGTTTTATTTATTCGCTTTTAAAATTATTATTTTTATTTAAAAAAAAATAGTCTACTGGATTTTTTCGAAGTAGCTTAAATAATTCAAGTAAGCTTATAGATGAAAACTAACTAGGCGAGAATTAAACTTAAAACACGCGGCCTATCGAAGAAATAAAATTCAATCACCTTTCCAGAAACTTTACTTACACTTTATTTTGGCTCTAAATAACCTCTAACCTGTCAGTATAGAGTTATTTTGTAGTTGACCTCAACAGAACTGATATTCATTTTCTATGGAAAGAAGTTGCCATGCATGCTTTCGAGCCGGTTTTAGCGTTTTTTTATTCAGGCGTGTTGAAATCCCTGAAACGTGAGTAGTAGTAGAAGGCTGAACTTAACCCCGCGAATGTATAGGTAGGTATAGTTTGGTATAGGTATAGGTCACTTATTAATGTGTATTACCAATTACCTATACCTTTTGTGTTAATAAATGACTAGGGATAGTGCCTAGGTAAATCATTAATATGCATTAGTGGATAGGTGGATAAACATACACAGATAACTGACACAGATAACTTTACAGACATAGAGTAAAACAACATGCCTTGACCAGAACTCGAACCTGGGTTACTGCGGCCACAACGCAGTGTCTTAACCACTAGACCATCAAAGCTGTGATGGATATTATAACCAAATAAAACTTATAAGAGGGTTCCGAAACATTCAAGTTTAGAAGCAATAAAATTGCACAGTATAAAAAACCGCTTTTTACTTTACTAAGATCCGCAACATTCTCATTGCCGCTTCATCGCTAGACTCTATATCGATTTTCAGTTTGCAAGCCATCATCCACTTTAAGTTTTAATTTCTTTTCCGGTAACTTCAGTGTTCAAACTTTTAATTATGCGAACTTTCACTGAACTAAATTTGCATGAAAAATTAGCACCTCGGAAAAATAAACAAAGCAACCAATTACATGCGTTACTAAAACAATAAACCCACACTCTGTTTAAGTAAAAATATATTTAATAATAACAAAACGCATTAAGGTTTCATCAAATCATTATGTCAACAAAAGCTGTTTTATTTAGAACAACTCAAATCCATATACTACACAAATGAAAAGGAAATCAAGAACAAAATATTAGAATAAAATTACTTTACGGGCGCAGCGCGAATTCACTCTAAAACCGTATTGCAGTCCTAAAGCTTTGTTGGCTTTTTTCGGAAGCGAAGGTTTCCTCTGAAAACGATTTTACGTTTGGTTCATCTCCGTTTTCGTAAATCCACTTTGTTTTATCGTTTGAATAATGTCTTAATTTAACTGGAGAACTCGGACGGGGGTTGTAAGTATTTTGGGAACTGGTATATTTCTATAACGCCGCGTTTTTCATCCAAGAAATTTTTATTCGATGCTGTTTTCGCAAATCCTTGATCATATATATTAAAAGTAACTAGATATCCGTGTTTTCTGTTGTGATCAAATGATAGGGGTACAGGAGGGGTACAGGAAGGGTACAGGAGGGGTACAGGAGTTTTTACCACCACCGCCACCACAATTCTCCTCCACCACTACCACCACAATTTTCCTCCACTACCACTATTTCATGTCTGAAAAGTTTGGATGGGCTGCCCAGCCTGGCCTTCGATCGAGCAAAGCGACTTCAAACTTTTAGAAACGACGCTTAATACAAGAGATTGGAGTGGGTGGTTGATTGGCATCTGTCCGGTAAGTTGAATTGTCCAGCCCCCTTTTTACCGTTTCATTTGCAACAGTTTGTGTATAAAGACAGATGAAGATCTATGTATCCAACCGTTGTGGTACTATATAACGTTCTTTGCTCAAACAGGACCATTTCACTTTCTTTTTCTCATGCGAAATTACCACCGCGATGGTCGCCATTTTTTTAATTTGTTGACTCCGCCTCGCTTTGACTCGCTTATTCATGAAAGCGAGTGTTCCGGAAGTCAACCAGCTCACCGGAAAATGTTTCCGCATGGTCCGCATTGTTACTAAAAATAACTTTTTTGCAATTAAGATATCCCAGCCAACGCCCCTAGACTCTCTCTCTCTGTCCAATTATAATCTCTTGGTTTCATTCATTACTTCTGGACAAAAATACTATTTCAATGGAGCTTGCTACACGGCAAACAACGGTGCTTCAGTGGGAGCAGACATGTACTCCGGCCCCTGTGAAAGCCCCCGGATTTTTCAAAGAGCATGTATTAACTTAACTAAATATTATATATCATCATTACCTTGATTTGCCGCTCTTTCGAAGCAGGAGCGATGGTCATTAACTGCACATGTCTGCATGGCTTTTCTGTCGAAGTCAATTCAAACATCCAGGTTGGCAAAAAAAAACTGTTAGTGTCCGTGGGGGTCTATGTAGTATATTCGTTTATCCATCATACAACACTGACAAGTTGCATAATTTGTACATACCTGTTAAGTGAATGAGTACAATTATGTTCAAGTAACATATCTGATCCATGTTTATGTCTTTAGTGCAAAGTTGAACGCTAGATCGTGTTTAAATAGTTGTTGTTCATTGTCGCGGGATATTTCCAGCTTCTTTCTTTTCATTTTATGAAATTATTTGAGCATGAATGATTTGAGAACGTTCACGGTACTGTGTGAAAGTACAACTTAAACTTGTTAACCGCGGATAACATGCATTAAATACAATTTTGTTGTTGTTGTTCCAAAGCTTTATCTAAACTATCGATAATTGTAGGTAAAACATCGAAGTACTAGTAGCTCAACTGAAAGGAAATGTATTTTCCGCTGGTATTCCAAGTAATTTATTCTACTTGTTTCGCTTTATCGCCTGCCGCACCCTCTATTGTGAACTACACACGTCCTATTGGTCAGCTTTCTAGTACTTATACCTTGGCCAATTCATGAATTTCATTCACTCTTGCGGTTCCACACAGTTGACACATCTTTTTACCCCACCTTCGAAGGATCTTCCGTTTCGGCAGAAACAGGCCAAACGGGTGACGAACACGGAGGCAACTCGCGAAATGTTGATCAAGTCTTTTCCATGTTAAAATACTATCTCGAGCAGAAATTGGAAGATAAACTGAGGGAAGCAGATTGATCAAAAGAGTAGGATAGATAAAGAAATAGTGCAGTTGAAGTACAAGGGCAACCAGAAACAGTTCGAGCTGAACGCTGAAATAGACTCCATTCTTGAAAGTATTCAAATCGAGAGCGAACACGGGGAGCCTAATTTCGCACGTATAAAGAAGCTTTCCCAAGAAGCTATACAGGTCAGCGTATCTAAAAAACGGCAGAAGCTAATAAAGATTGCAGATAAAAGTATAGACGGTTGGCAAGTGGTAGCGGAGTACGAGTCAGATGACATCCGGCTCATTGAGAAGACAGAAGGATGCATGACTATAAATCCTTACAGTATTGCAAAATAATTATAACATAACAAAAATAAATTACAATAATATAACAAAGAAAGGGAAAGTACAATTAAGATACATCAGCAGCGATTGATAATTTGATTATTGCGGAGATCTAAGCACGAAAGACTGAATTTCACTAATTGAATATTTACAAAATAATTACGAGAGTTCATAGGCCACTTCGAAAAATACCATAATACTCTTTAAAGTGCAGGTTTGGGTGGTGCTTGATGTAAGCCTGATTTTTCAATTTCTTTTGTTTTCTGCACGAACTGCACGTGCTATGCTTCAACTTCTTGGTAATTTGCATACGGCGCACATTTGTATATGAACACACAATGCTACGTCCTAGCGTTCCTACATGTACTCTGAATTCCATTGCGCGCCATTCTAACAAAGGAGACTTGAATAATTACACCCCGGTGAGGCTAAAACTGCACATAAAAGATTATTATGGTATTTTTCGAAGTGGTAACTCATTGGTAACTTCTGAAGGAGATAACTGTTTTATATTTGGTAGGCGATACTCTATTTTCCTGTAAAATCCGTCCCTAAGAATTGAGTATTTAGGACAGTGGAAAAGGAAGAGGGAATTTCATAATCAATTTCATTAGATGCACAAGCAGGGCACAATCTATCGTCTCTCGTGATTTGTTCGTATCTGCCAATTTCAATAATTAATTCATGATTACTTATAGCGGAGCACTCGCCGGGCCGAAGGCCCAGCTGCGCAGCCCCATACTCATAGCACCTATGCCCGTCATTTTTCATGGTCATGGCTAGCGGAATGCTTCGCGGGCGCGTGTGTGCCCGCCCGCCCGCCATGTTGGAACAACATCCGATATCTTAGCAATTTTGAAAGCAAACCGAGGAGTACCGAGGCTTTGTTTTTCGCGCGGCCACACAGCGCAGCCGTGAGCTCGGTAAACACTTTAATTGGATTGTTGTGTTTACCGGAGAATAAGTCGTTATTTCCCTACAGTTTTTCGCGGTTTGCTACTCAAGAGAGGAATACTAATTAAGGGATACTCAGAAGCCGCTTTAGTGGAAAAATAAGAGCTTTCAGGGATAAAATCTTGCTTCGAGGAACTTCATATTATCAATGCAGGAGCAATGCGGTCAGATGCCTTGTTTTTATTACGGATTTCAGAACCGAAGAAGCGGAGTTTAACGAATTTCCAAGCAGTCTAGTGCTTTAAAGGTAAAATAAATCACATTTTTCGATGGGAATTTATGTTGATATCAATTTTTGATTGACTTTTCCTTTGTGCTCTCTTAAGTTTTTGAGACATGTTTATGAAACGTGTTCAAATTAAGTCGTGTTGTTATCTTGAATTTCATCGAGGACAGCTCTGCCTTGATGTGCTATAAATGGTACGTGTTTTGCTTTTTAACATAAATTAATGGAGATTTGAATAAATTTTTTCGAAAGAAGATTGTGTTGTCCGTTTTATGTCTTTGTTCATTCATTACATAGATTAAAAAGCGATTTTATGTAAACAAAACAAGACTTAGATTTTCTGTCTTCACTCGCGTCGCCTTATTATATGCAAATAAGCTTATGTTTGTGTAATTTTGCAATTTTGATTTCCAAATCTGTTTCTCGGGCAATTGTTGACAAACAAAAACTGTATTTAATAGAAAGTAGTCGTACTAGTTATTCTAGGCAGAGAAAAGTTGTTTTTGTGAACTTTTATACGGGCTAAATGTACTGTTCAGACGGTCGGGTAATATTGTTTTTGAGAATTGCTGAAATTGAAAATAGCCCGTTCGTCAATCTTAATCCTTGTGCTTCCAACCTTTCACCTTAGTTAAGTTTCACCTTAGTTAAGCTTGTTCAAAGTGCTATGCGACGCTGTTAGGCTTGGCCTATCTATATATATTACGAAATTTTGCTAATTGTTTTCTGTCATTTGATTTCCTTGTAAGGTCTAAGTAATGAGAAGACGCTGTATTCGTTCTCATAGATGTTATAAAATTCGAGTTTCTTTGAGTTTTGAATGGTATGTCGCCAATATAGGATATATTTTTGTTGCATTAAGTTCACATAATCTTTGATTTTAGTGTCAGTTAAGAAAATAGGGTCAAAATCACGCAAATGATAGAATTCGGACATTTATAAAACTAGAGTAGAAGCTATTTTTACCAGAAGAGTGAAGATCTGCTGACATTAAAAAGATCTGTTTACCAATAGAGTTATTGTCCCTACTTTGAAGATATAAGGTACAGTATAATTAATTATTTTCTGATTAATAGCTGTAATAAGAGGAAACCTTCCAAGTTCAGCTCTACATGCCACATCTGATGCCTTATTGCTTACTTCTGGATACGCTTGCAGAATTGTAAATGGATTTAAATCTGCGAGCTGTCCCAAGACTTAGGCCCTGTTTACATGAGGTAGGGTGCCCCAAGGGTGTAGGGCCAACTCTCTTTGTTTGAAAGCCTCCAGGGAAAAGAAAACAAAGAGAGTTGGCCCTACACCCTAGGGTCACCCTACCTCATGTAAACAGGCCCTTAAAATCCGGTTAGTTTTGCGTACACAACCCAGACTTCGCTATTATATGTCAAAATTGGGGAGATGATCGTGTCAAAGATTTTACTAATTGCCAGGAATGGGGACAATTTATTGGAATTTGTATGTTTCCTTAGACTGAAAAGAGCGTGAGAGCCTTCTCTTTTAACTGGTCAAGTGCCATTGAAAACATGGTTACCCGTTGAAGAGATTACTGACCATAGATAAGTGTAGTTTTGGACGATTTCAATCATCTTATTGACTCAGTACATTTCTTAGCACATTTCTGAAAGATCATAACTTTGGTCTTGTTTTGATTCCGCGCCCCCGAATTTCACTCCTATATTTGAGCCGTACATTATGTTTGCCTAAAACCGGCGTAAAAATACATTGTTAAATATATCATAACAACGTTTGTGAGCCCAAACTTTCCCTGTGCAGTGCATGTAGTTTTTACATTCAACTTATACGTCTCAAAGTTTTAAATATTATACAGGGTGTCCCAAAAGTTCGTTCCTCTGATTTATATTAAAATAAATTTTGATTCACAAGCGATATATGCATCACTCAAAATACCAGCAGTTCTTAACTGTTATGTAAACTATTTTCATACGTAGTTTCAGTAGCCTGAGTGGCCTCCATTATTTTTTATCACATTTCCTAGCCGCTCCGGCATGGAGTGTGATAATTCTTGTAGCGTGGAAAACGGGACGTTTGCCCATGCTAGTTTGAGCCGCCGTTTCAGTTCCTTCATGGTTTTCGGGATAGGATCTTTGTATGCGAATTCATCTATTATACTCCAGAGATTCTCGATCGGGTTGATGTCTGGTGAATTGGCTGGCCACTCTGCTTTCTTGATAAAATTGGGCAAATTTGTTTCAGCACCATGTTTGCGTGGCCTTACCTGTGTGAGCTGGTGCCTCGTCTTGAATGAATGTCATGTTAAGGTTCGAACTGAAAAGTTTTCTTTTCACGGTTGTTTCACTTGAAGATTTACGACACAGAAGTGGCTTGACTTCTTTTTGTAGCATTTTTGTTATGTAATAATCAGCAGTAACGTTCTATCCCTGTGGAATAAAGTGAAAATCAGTGAGACCGCGACTTGTCATTCCACCCCAGATCATCCACTTGGAACTTAGCTTCACTTGGTATGATGGTGGTACTTGGCTTTCTTGTGATCCCCAGACGATGTCATTCTTTGGGTTAGGCAGGTGAAACAGATACTTTGGGCATTCGTCAGAAAACAGAAAATCATCCCATTCTTCTGCAGTCAGTTTTCTTTATTTTTTAGCCTTCTCGAGGACATTTTTAGCCTTATCGCTTAAGATCTTACGTCTCCCACGTCGTTTCTTGTCTTCAAAATCTTCGGCTCTTGACGACCATTTTACTATCCAACATTCGCTTTTTTCGAGTAGTTTGGCGATTTGTTGAACAGAAAGACCAGAAGATCTAAGTATAGATGCTTGTGCTCATAAATAGGAGATTTTTTGGCTTTGAGAGGATTCATTTTATAAGCCGCTAAACAAAACACTTACAATTAACTGAGAGCAACTCGCGGCTGTGAAATGCCGTAAAATAGCGGGAAATTTTCGCACGCGCGATTTTTAATCTCATATTTTAGCGGGAAAATGAAACAAGGCCCGCTGCATTTAACCCCGTAAGAAATAAGGACATTAAACTAGATTGTTTTTGTAAAAGTTTTTATTGAAAGGCTATAACATGAGTCAATACAGAATAAAATACAGGCCTGTAAAGTAGAGGAACGAACTTTTGGGACACCCTGTATGTTCTAGTTTTCGTGCTATTCTCAAAATGGTTGACTTGCTCGTGACCCCTAAAATCGACGTAGTGGTCCCTAAAACCGGCGTATATTTAAAACCGGCCACCAAAAGTAACCGTAACATACCTAAACTTGGAAAAAATTACGAAGTTAGCTAATATTTCACCTATATTTTTCATTACTGACAAATACAAGTCGGCTGCGATAGTGATAAGGTTACGAGACCATGCATAACTTCAACGGTGTATTACGAAGTTCGACCAAGTTCCCGCTCGCCACTTTTTCCCAACTTTTCCCCGCTTTTAGAAATTGAAACGTCGCTTTCAAACGTTCGGTACGCTGTTTTTAGGAACACCTTGCGAAAATTGTCGAATATTTGTAGACGTCCCTTTACCATGAAATACAAAAAAAGAAAATTCATTAACACCGATAGAAAAGTATTCCTTCGACATTCTTTCTCCCAAAAATTAGCTTCCCCTATTTCATATTATCCACTCACTGGTTTTATAGGTAAAACCATATAATTTGAGGAGCCGCGTAAACTGCGAATTTTCAAGAAGAAAAAATTAATTACCTGTCAACAGAATTGAATTTCGAGCCTTCGAGAACAGTCGAAGAGCCACAAATTCGTCTTTTGAGAGAGGAATAATCAATAAAACGTCGGACATTTTCGTGTTTCGATGTATTTCATTTTACGAAGGAAAATTTTTATCATTTTCGCAAATACGCTGGCTAAAGAGTACGCCGATTTAAGGCACACATACTGTACGGCGTTTACAAATGCCTTCCTTTAAGAGTCGGGTTGCATTAAAAGGATGACACCAGTTAACTTTATCACTTAATAGACCTACTTAGATAAACTTTGACCAAAATGGTTTGTCTTCAGTGATTCATCTTTAATTTTTTTAACTAAAACCATTGAGACCTTGTTTCCACGCGCTTTATCTTTGAAACGAAGTCGGTGACCCCCATATTTTTTGTTTATTCTGACATCAGTAATTCATTATCTGACTGTATCAAAAGTTTGAAAAAAATCGGAGCTTTGGAAGATTTTCGCGCAAACGTCCTGAAATACCGAGAAACCGCGTGAAAATATTCATGTTGCTACTTATGATGTTCGTTCAGTAATTATGAAAAATGCTAGTTTCTAAGAAATGGATAATTATAATCTTATGCTTAATATCATTTATCAGCTACAGACGTACGTGACTCCTCGTGGTAATTATGATGGTATATAGCTGCCCTCGCTCATAGACAAAATGCTTCAACTACACCAAAATAATGGTTTCAACGGAAATCTTGAGTTTCAATCCATTTCCATTCTGACCATCTGTAGCCAGTATAAAGCGATTTTTAATAAAACTAAACCATTATTTTAAGGTTCTCTTTAGTGCAAGAATGTGCCACTTTTGGCTTCTCCGTGTTAATAATTATATTTAACAACTATTCACCGAAGTGGAGGTGGGTAGTGGTGGATATTTACCGAGCCGCGAAGCGGAGAGGTAAATATCCACCACTACCCACCTACACTGAGGTGAATGGTTGTTTTAGTATATACTAAAACAGTGAGATAATATAACTAAAATGATGCTTTTTAACTCATTTATTCCTGTCAACGATTACAATTTTCGCGCGCAAATTGCTGGGAGGTGAATAGCACTTGCTATTCCGAGTTTCAGTAGCCAATCAGAGCGCGCCAACAATGCTATCCATTGTTTCAGTATATACTAATACGAAATAATCGCTTTAACCGTCTATCAGTACCAAGTAAAATATATAAATTTCGCTCACCTTATGATATGTGATTGTTTTCAGTCGTTTTAATTTCGATCACACTTGTGATTGCACCAGAATATGCTTTGACAACTAAATATATTTAGGCCTGTTAGCAGCAGTAGCCATTACCCTAACAAACTGTTTATTTTTATAGCGGAGCTCTGCGGACCGAAGGCCCGCGCGGAGCACCATACTCATAGGAACCATGCCCGTCATTTTTCATGGTCATGGCCAGCGGAATGTTTCGCGGGCGGCGTCTGTCATGTCTGTCCGAACGAACGTTTTTCGCGCGGCTACACAGCCAAATGTCACGTCAGCTGTACGCTCAACACTCTTGTTGAGTCAGCCGAGAAAACCATTTGAAAAGTTGTTTTTCCTGGCATTTATCCGCGGTTTGCTATTCAAGACAGGTTTCATATTTCTCAAACAGTGGTCAAGACCGCATTTGAGGCTGCGTAACTCTGCAAGTCAAGCGATTTTGGAGGAATATAGAGCTAAGTGCTTATTTTTAAACCTAATTTCGTCTTAAATTGAAGCTAATAGATTGTCGAAGCATTTGTTTACAGCTAAACTCTTTTGAGTTTAATTCTTGTGCTTCCGACCTTTTCACCTTAGGTAACGGCTTAATATCATTACTTTACTGTTCTATATTGTGCAATTTTGGCTTGCATTTAAAAAGGTTTCAATTTTGAATAATTAGGTTATATAAAACGTGCTAAATTCAGTCGTTTCATGATTTCTTTCTTCGAAGACAATCAACTCGGCCTCGATGACCTATAAATGGTACGCGTTTTGGTTTTAAACATAAACTAATGGAGATTTGAATAATTTTTTTCGAAAGAAGATTGTGTTGTCCATTTTTATGTGTTTGTTCATTCATTACATAGGTTGAAAAGCGTTTTATGTATTTTCACTCGCATCGCCTTATGCAAATATGTTTGTGTATTTTTGCAATTTTGATTTTCAAATCAGTTTCTCGGGCAATTTTTGTCTTAGTTTTTAGCCACATTTAGTTTTATGTATTTTTGAATTCTATTTAGAGGACCCTCCTGAAAACCACCTTTAGGTGATTGGAGGCCTCCTCTTAGAATATTATTTTATTATTATTATAAGCAACAAGTGTATTTTATTCGGAAAGTAGTCGTACTAGTTATTCTAGACGGAGAAAAAGTTGTTTTTGTTTGTGAACTTTTGTACGGTCTAAATGTACTGTGCAGACGGTCGCGTAATACTGTTTTTGAGAATTGCTAAAATTGAAAAATAGCCTTCGTCAATCTTAAATCTAGTGTTTCAGACCTTTCACCTCAGTTAAGTTTCACCTTAGTCAAGCTTGTTCACAGAGCGACGCTGTTAGGCTCAGCCTATCTATATATATTACCTGAGATCAGATCAGCCAAGCAAACATGATGATATTTTCCACAACAGGCAACCAAACATGATGATATTTTCCACAACAGGCAACCAAACATGATGATATTTTCCACAACAGGCAACCAAACATGATGATATTTTCCACAACAGGCAACCGAACATGATGATATTTTCCACAGCATTATCAGGCAACCAAACATGATGATATTTTCCACAACAGGTAATTGCAAAAACATGATGATATTTTTTAACATGACGGGAAAGCGGAGGCGGAGAAAAATGGAGTCATTTTGAAAAAAGGTATACGAAAAATTTCAAACCAAGAAAGATTTTCCAACCAAGCATTTAAGAAACGTGCTTTATAACGAAAAACGCAAACTCCTGGCCTATGTGATGTTGCTCGCATGCTACTAACTTCGACAAAGTACTTCTGTTTGGTTGATTTTACACAAACGCATATAAACAAAACAAAACAACTCGAAAAAATCGTAAATGTGCCAAAATAATAGAAAACAATTGATCAATGAATGGGAATAAATTAATGACTTCTAAAACTAAAGAACTGACCACCTGAGGTAATTCATAATTGAAATATAAACCCACGTCTACGCTTGTCGATTATTCTCGATTATTCGATACATTTTTTGTTCGTTTCAAACCAAACAAAGCCAATCACATAAAAGAAAAAAATCATAGCGTGCTTGAACGTCAGACCTTTTCAAGAGATTTATAGATTTCCTTTGCAATGACAATGGCTTTAGTTTCCGAGGAATTTGACGAAGTTGAAGTGACCATTGTGCAAAAGAAATCAGATTACGCGATCGCTAAGCGCGCGAAGTTGGTATTTATCAGGTCCATTTCAGTGAGCGTCTATGTTGGATTGACAATGGAGAAACGGTCGGGGAGCATTTTCTTTAATCACTTCTTGAATTCATAATGCATTACCTAAACAAGCTAGTTTAAGCTTTTAAAAAGGAGTGCAGGGGAGTTGGGGGGGGGGGGGGTGTTGTTTTTCAAAAATTACTTTAAATAACGGGGAAGGACAGATAATATCTTGGCAGGTAATAGAAAATTTTCGTATGTGGGCGACCATCCTTGTCGATAACGACACATACTGTTGCATAATATATCTGAAAAATTTTCAGTTTTTCTGCGCACGCGCCATCGAATTCCACTCCTATTTTAGCCGTTCAGTATGTGTGCCTAAAACAGGCGTAAAAATACATTGTTCAATATAAATTATCATAAGAACGTTTGTGAGCCCAAA
Source organism: Cladopsammia gracilis (assembly GCA_022457155.1). Lineage (NCBI taxonomy): Eukaryota > Metazoa > Cnidaria > Anthozoa > Scleractinia > Dendrophylliidae > Cladopsammia > Cladopsammia gracilis. The sequence continues at coordinate 604,798 of JAJGOT010000047.1, read as the reverse complement.
TTTTCCTTGCATGTAGTTTTTACATTCAACAAGTACGTCTCAAAGTTTTAAATGTTATAATGTTCTAGTTTCCTTGTTATTCTCAAAATGGTTGACTTTCTCGGGGTCCCTAAAACCGGCGTAGTGGTCCCTAAAACCGGCGTATATTTCTTGAAGACACACCTAAAGTAACTCTTAAATACCTTGAATTTGCAAAACAAAATGCGAAGTAAGCTAATATTTCACCTATTCTTTTCATTTCTGACCACAACAAGTCGGTTGCGATGGTGACAACCGTTACGAGATGCAGACATGTGTTGCACAACTTCGATTCAACGGTGTGTTACCCATGCAAATTCAGTATTGGCGGTAACAAAGTTCGACCAAGTTCCCGCTCGCCACTTTTTTCCAACCTTTTACCGCTTTTAGAAATATATCTGAATTAATTTTACTATGTTTATCTTGAATATTATAAAACTTAGTTTTGGTTAATAGTTTTATTTTTTATGTAATGTTATTCAACTATGTAGAGCTTTTTTATACAACTCAACTTAAACGTCGCTTTGAAGCGTTCATTATCGCTTTAACCGTCTATATAAATTTCGCTCACCTTATAATGTGATTGTTTTCAGTCGTCTTAATTTCGATCACACTTGTTATTGCACCAGATCATAGTTAATCGAGAGACTGGTTGTGAAACCTGAAAATTGTCTTTGTTCGATCTTTTTGCTATCGTTTTTCGGCCTTAATGACTGTGTACAACACAATATATGTTGATCTTTTGTTCGAGCAACTGACCAATAGAAATGGTGCTATTACGTTAATCAGTCATAGCGTGTGAACAAAAAAAAACAAAAGATGTGCACGGTCACGGTCGGTTCAACATAAATTGTAATCCTTTGTTATCGCCATGGAAGTCTGCAAGGTTTCGTAACCAGTCTCTCGATTAACTATGACCAGATTGAATATGCTTTGACAACTAAATATATTTATGCCGGTTAGCAGCTGCAGTAGCCATTACCTAACAAACTTTTTTATACCTGAGATCAGATCAATATGCGACCACAACAGCCAATCAAACATGATGATGGATGATAAATTCCGATGGATGATTTGAAAACTAATGTAGGACCGTGAATTTTGTCGCATAACAGTTTCGGCGAGTATAAATTATGGCTTCATTCCTACATTTCCAACAACTCTCACTTTTCGCAACTCATCATTATATTCATTATATTACACAAATGTTTTTGATAAAGGATTTTAACACAACACGTTTAAGGTCTAAAATTGTAAACACCGGGAGTGAGGGGGGCTTAAATAATTCATTTTTTAAATATTAATACTATGACAGGACATGAGCTAAGATCACATTCATTTGGTGGCCGCATTATTGTTATTAATCTACAACTAATCCGACACAATAAGAAATATAGAGATGAATAGAATGTTAACAAGTCCAAATTTGAATTTTCTTACAATTTTACTCGGATTCAGTATGGAAAAGGAACCCTCACCCTTTAGTCTGAATTACACGAAACAGACACCTTTCAATCTATATAGGAAAGGAAGTTCGCAAAATCCCTTCGATTTGAAGCTAAGATGGATGACCGACAGTCAAGTAATATAAAGCTATTTTCGAGAACGCAATGGAAAAGAGACCATGCGAGCAATTGCCGGACATCCTTGTCGATAACGACACATACTGTTGCATAATATATCTGAAAAATTTTCAGTTTTTCTGCGCACGCGCCATCGAATTCCACTCCTATTTTAGCCGTTCAGTATGTGTGCCTAAAACAGGCGTAAAAATACATTGTTCAATATAAATTATCATAAGAACGTTTGTGAGCCCAAAGTTTCCTTGCATGTAGTTTTTACATTCAACAAGTACGTCTCAAAGTTTTAAATGTTATAATGTTCTAGTTTCCTTGTTATTCTCAAAATGGTTGACTTTCTCGGGGCCCCTAAAACCGGCGTAATGGTCCCTAAAACCGGCGTATATTTCTTGAAGACACACCTAAAGTAACTCTTAAATACCTTGAATTTGCAAAACAAAATGCGAAGTAAGCTAATATTTCACCTATTCTTTTCATTTCTGACCACAACAAGTCGGTTGCGATGGTGACAACCGTTACGAGATGCAGACATGTGTTGCACAACTTCGATTCAACGGTGTGTTACCCATACAAATTCAGTATTAGCGGTAACAAAGTTCGACCAAGTTCCCGCTCGCCACTTTTTTCCAACCTCTTCCCGCTTTTAGAAATATATCTGAATTAATTTTACTATGTTTATCTTGAATATTATAAAACTTAGTTTTGGTTAATAGTTTTATTTTTATGTAATGTTATTCAAGTATGTAGAGCTTTTTTATACAACTCAACTTAAACGTCGCTTTGAAGCGTTCTTAATCGCTTTAACCGTCTATTTACCAAGTAATATATATATATATAAATTTCGCTCACCTTATAATGTGATTGTTTTCAGTCGTCTTAATTTCGATCACACTTGTGATTGCACCAGATTGAATATGCTTTGACAACTAAATATATTTATGCCGGTTAGTAGCTGCAGTAGCTATGACCTAACAAACTTTTTTTATACTTGAGATCAGATCAATATGCGACCACAACAGCCAATCAAACATGAGGATGGATGAAACTTCCGATGGATGATTTGAAAAAAAATGTAGGACCGTGAATTTTGTCGCATAACAGTTTCGGCGAGTATAAATTATGGCTTCAATTCTACATTTCCAACAGCTCTCACTTTTCGCAACTCATTATCATATTCATTATATTACACAAATGTTTTTGATAACGGATTTTAACACAACACGTTTAAAGTCTAAAATTGTAAACACCGGGAGTAGGGGGCTTAAATAATTCATTTTCATTTTTTAAATATATTCATTGGATACTACAGGTAAGATACTTTTAAGTATTGATACTATGACAGGACATAAGCTAAGATCACATTGGTGGCCGCATTATTGTTATTATATCTACAACTAATCCGACACAATAAGAAATATAGAGGTGAATAGAATGTTAACAAGTCCAAAGTTGAATTTTCTTACAATTTTACTCGGATTCAGTATGGAAAAGGAACCCTCACCCTTTAGTCTGAATTACACGAAACAGACACCTTTCAATCTATATAGGAAAGGAAGTTCGCAGAATCCCTTCGATTTGAAGCTAAGATGGATGACCGACAGTCAAGTAATATAAAGCTATTTTCGAGAACGCAATGGAAAAGAGACCTCGCGAGCAAGTGCCGGACATCCTTGTCGATAACGACACACACTGTTGCATAATATATCTGAAAAATTTTCAGTTTTTCTGCGCACGCGCCATCGAATTCCACTCCTATTTTAGCCGTTCAGTATGTGTGCCTAAAACAGGCGTAAAAATACATTGTTCAAGTATAAATTATCATAAGAACGTTTGTGAGCCCAAACTTTCCTTGCATGTAGTTTTTACATTCAACTAGTACGTCTCAAAGTTTTAAATGTTATAATGTTCTAGTTTGAATTCCCTTGTTGTTCTCAAAATGGTTGACTTTCTCGGGGCCCCTAAAACTGGCGTATATTTCTTGAAGACACACCTAAAGTAACCCTTAAATACTTTGAATTTGCAAAAGAAAATGCGAAGTTAGCTAATTTTCATTTCTGACCACAATACAACAAGTCGGTTGCGATGGTGACAACGTTACAAGATCCAGACATGTGTTGCACAACTTCGATTCAACGGTGTGTTACCCATGCAAATTCGGTATTAGCGGTAACAAGTTCGACAAAGTTCCCGCTCGCCACTTTTTTCCAACTTTTTCCCGCTTTTAGAAATATATCTGAATTAATTTTACTATGTTTATCTTGAATATTATAAAACTTAGTTTTGGTTAATAGTTTTATTTTTATGTAATGTTATTCAAGTATGTAGAGCTTTTTTATACAACTCAACTTAAACGTCGCTTTGAAGCGTTCATAATCGCTTTAACCGTCTATTTACCAAGTAAAATATATAAATTTCGCTCACCTTATAATAAGTGATTGTTTTCAGTCGTCTTAATTTCGATCACACTTGTGATTGCACCAGAATATGCTTTGACAACTAAATATATTTATGCCTGTTAGCAGCTGCAGTAGCCATTACCATAACAAACTTTTTTATACCTGAGATCAGATCAATATGCGACCACAACAGCCAATCAATGATGATGGATGATAAATTCCGATGGATGATTTGAAATGCAACTAATGTAGGACCGTAAATTTTGTCGCATAACAGTTTCGGCGAGTATAAATTATGGCTTCATTCCTACATTTCCAACAACTCTCACTTTTCGCAACTCATCATTCTATTCATTATATTACACACGGCAAATGTTTTTGATAACGGATTTTAACACAATACGTTTAAAGTCTAAAATTGTAAACACAGGGAGTGGGGGCTTAAATAATTATATTTTTTAAATCAGTATATTCATTGGAGACGACAGGTATAAGATACTTTTAAATATTAATACTATGACAGGACATAAGCTAAGATCACATTGGTGGGCGCATTATTGTTATTTATCTACAACTAATCCGACACAATAAGAAAAATAGAGGTGAAAAGAATGTTAACAAGTCCAAAGTTGAATTTTCGTACAATTTTACTCGGATTCAGTATGGAAAAGGAACCCTCACCCTTTAGTCTGAATTACACGAAACAGACACCTTTCAATCTATATAGGAAAGGAAGTTCGCAGGATCCCTTCAATTTGAAGCTAAGATATGAGAGAGTCGAGCAACATAACGGTGCGTACGAGA